>CAJNSZ010002963.1:0-12764 GCA_905329745.1 Rotaria sp. Silwood2
GTCCTATGAAAATATATTGTGACCTTTCTCTCGAAATTTTGCATACATTACGGATGAAAATTCTCCAACGAGAGCGTATTTTAATATAAGAGAAATAAACATTTCGATTTGTTATTATTGAAAAATAATACTTGCATTTAATCGTTTTTCAGATCCGAATTTATTAAAATTTGATGTCGTTAATTCACCACGATCTACAATGCTAACTTATTAGAAACTCACCTGAAATTATTCGAAAAATCAATTAAATTTAAACGTTGACTATCTGAAAAAAAAAACAATCTCTATCAACTGAAACTTCCTAAGATCATAAAACTTATATCATATTAAAAAAAAGTCCTTTATTCAATTTTCCTGTTAATAACCCGACAAATCTATCATAACTAATGTACTCAAAATATAAGGTCAAACATGATGAATTACATAAGACGATTTTTTTTTTCTTAGTAGAATTCAAATAATATATTATGTTCTATTTAGTGAAGACCGTCTATTTACAGTGGATGATTTCGAATTTGGTCGACCACTTGGTAAAGGTGCATTTGGTATTGTATATTTAGCACGACTTAAAAAAACAAAATTTATTTGTGCATTAAAAGTAAAATTTCTGTTTTTTTTTTTTTATTTTCTATTATTCATTAAAAAGAATAAATTTAGATGCTTCATAAAAGTAAAATAAATGAATATTCAATGGCCGAACAAGTTAAAATTGAAACAGAATCTGGTTTTAAACTTAATCATCCACTTATTTTAACTATGTATGATGTATTTCATGATGAAAAACGTTTTTATTTTATGCTTGAATATGCACCACATGGACAACTTTATCGCTTTTTACAAAAACTTCGTCGTTTTAGTGATCGTCTAGCAGCTAGTGTAAATATTTTTGTTTACTTGAAAATCTTTTTGTTTTTGCATTATTCAATTAGTTTTTCTCTAGTATATCTATCAAATTTGTCATGCACTTGAATATTGTCATAGTAAAAGTATTATTCATCGTGATTTAAAACCAGAAAATAGTAAATATAAAATTTAACAAAAAAAAAACAAACTTTAATTTGTTTGTTTTTATTATTTTAGTTCTTGTTGATTGTTGTGGAAATTTAAAATTAGCTGATTTTGGTTGGTCAACAAAAATTCGTCATGCTGATACAATGTAATTTGAATTTTTATTATCTATTGAAAAAGTAAAAAGAAAGAATTTGTTTTGAAATTTAATAGGAATACAACAGCTTGTGGTACACTTGATTATTTAGCACCAGAAATAGTTGGACATAAACAATATCAATATCAAGTTGATAATTGGTGTGTTGGTGTTCTTGCATATGAACTTTTAGCTGGTCGTGCACCATTTGAAGGTACTGATGATGAAACAAAATCAAAAATTGCAAATATTAATTATAAATTTCCGGATTATTTTTCTCCACCTGCTCGACGATTTATTGATAATGTAAGAAAAATTATAAAGATTAAACAATTTTTCGAAATGTTTTTTTTTTTGTAGCTTTTACAAAAAGATCCGAAAAAACGTATGTCACTTCTTGATTGTATTGCTCATCCATGGTTACAAAAGAATGCATATAAATATATGTTTGGCCCTTATAAATGCCCGATTTATGTTAACATGGATGAATAATATTATTTATCTATTCTTTTTTTCTTCTCTTGTCTCAGTGAAATATCTTTAATAAAAATAAATGGATAAATTCAATAGTAGAAAAAAAAAAACGAATCAATTTCTTTATTTGATATACAAAGTGATGAAGAACATACAGTAGTTCTCTCGATTATTAATAAATCTTGTTTTGAATAATGATTAGAAAATATAAGAATAAATAATGGCATTGTTTAAGATAATAACAATGATAATTAATGAAACTTTTACAAACTGCTAATTTATATAAAAATTTATAGGAGTAGAAAGTGATATTGTTTTACTAAATGAATTCGGTTTTAATGAAAATTTATCTATAGATGATGATGATGAAACATGTGACGAAATAACTGAATACATGGAGAGGAAAATGAACTGTCAAGAAGTTGAACATGTATTATTATGATGAAAAAAGCAGTCATGTATGTATTTATGATTATGACATTTAGCATCAACATTGCGTTCCATTCCAGGGTCATCAACAACAAGCAAACGTTCATTTAACGAAATTGATTGGATTTTAGAAGTAGAAAGACACCAAATGAATCCTGATTCACTTGTTTATTTTTTGCTGTTTATGAAATTTTGTATGTAATAAAAATTATTTATTATGTATTATGGCTATGGTTATAAAGCGAAGCCACAACCTGTCTACTGTTAATCCTATTTTAAAAGACCACTGCTATTAACAAATATAATTGATGGATTTATTTTATAAATTCATGACACTTGTTAGATATCGATTTTTTTTATATCACTGTGAAGTCTTTTTTATATATTTCCTTTTTTAATATTAACTTATACATAATAGCTATTGTTTGCCAATAGCAATTTAATTAATTGTTTTTATTCATATTGTTATAAAAGAAATGGACATTGATTTACAAGCTGAATGTTGTCTATCGATGATGTTAAGTACGATGACTATCAATTGAGAGGTGGTCAGAAAAAGAAGTATACTTACTCAGAAGTGCTAAGACAGCTTATTAACGATAATCTATTGTCAAAAAAGTCTATACATCATATTAAAAATGCAAAGAATTGTGAAAAAGTCAATAAAAAGTAAAGAACATGATACTATTGAATAATTTTCACTAAATACAAACATTGAGAACATCACTTCTGGACTTGGTAAATAAAATGCTTGATAGGCATTGAAGATATTACTTTTCTATATAAATCCATTATCATCTTTGTGAAATATATAAATTTCAAAAAGCTTATGTCACATACATATTTTCCTTCAACTTTTTTATTTATTCATTCTCATGATCCGTTAGTACTAGTATACCATTATATAATTTATAGTGTCCTTGATCAATCAATCAAGTATGGTGGTCAAATAGACAAATCATTCCTCAATCTGAATTTGAAACCAAAGGACTACAGCTGTTTTTTTCATATTGCTGTTGTTTTTTGAGTTCAACATAGATCTGTAATAGATCTTTGGTTTTTTTCAAAGTATGTTTTAGCTAGAGTCCTGTATTGAATTCAACTAAATATCTCATTAATAAATCAAACTTAACACAACATGTTTTTTGAATTGTAATTTTTATTCGAAGATATTTACCATACAAACTGGTATGTTTTAGGAATTCAATTCGTGTGTCTTTAAGACCCATACCAATGAGAAGAAGTCGGAGTCAAACTTGACTACTATCATTGTAAAGCCTTGAAGAGATGTGAATCAAATCTTCAAAATACAACAATTTGTACAATGAATATCATGGAATAAAATTTACCATTCAAGAGAAAACCTATAGTATTCAACCTAATTTACTAGTAGATAATTTAGAAAGTTCGAACCACTTCTGAAAATGATTGAGATGCAGATATCTAATTTTAGTCAATGAAAAATGAAGCGACCTTTTTCAAGGGATGTTTATATTACCTGTTACTTATCTCACTAATCCATCATATAACAGATGCCGAATTCATATATAATCATTAGTAGATTGCAGAAAACTTCATCATCATCATGAATCTGTACGACTACTTTTATGTTTTCCTATTGGCAACGTTTTTAATTCATTTAAAAAGGTCAAGATACGATTTCTTTTATGCAATAACTTAATCGTCAATACATTATCTAAAACAATATCAAAATTGAAGTCTTTCTATGAAACACTTTAATTAACTTCGTTAGACATAGATCATTATGAGTTAATTACACATCCTATAGATACACTATTTCAAAAAAGATGAGAGCATTACTTTTCTCATAAAACAAAAAAAAAAAGAAGATAGATGAAAGTTTTTTTTTTTCACGCAGTTGATTACTTAACGATAATATCCTTCATAATAGCAATATTGTTTTAAGTGTATAGAAAAATTGTTTAAGATTATATCAATCAGGTAAAAGTGCTTATACACTTGTGACATTCATCTGTTGCCTTGCATCACCTGCATGCTATCTTAAGAGCTAAAACATAACAGTTAGCTGGCTATTGTCGGCATTATTTAATAGTCACATTTTCAACATATATATATATATATATATATATACAAAGAAAGAAAAAAGAAAAAGAAAAAATTTACTACAATGCTTTTAAGTAAGACAAAATAATTATAGCGGCACATTATGAAAGAAAAAAAAAAGCTTTTAGCTTTTCATTGAATGATATCCACCATTCATTATGATTGAATCGAAGATAGAAAGAATTATACATGTACACACATAACTATATCCTATCCAGATGTCTTGTTAACTTTACAATAGAATTGAACAAACAAGCATATATTCGATTAGAATAGAACAGGTGGTGTAAAACAATTAGATTTCTATTTTCCTTTTGGATATAAATGTGTTATTATTGCATCATATTCTTCGGTATGCATTCATATCGATAATAGGATGTCTCTAAGATGCCATAAGTGGACCCATTGGTAAAACGTAAGAATTCAACCATTAGTCCTTGCGCTTCTATATTTGACACAATGACACTTTTAGTATTCATTCGTTCTGATGGAGTAAAAGAAAAACATTTCTTTTTTTTTTTTTTTTTGGTACATACAAATGTTCAAATAGATTATCGCCAGGCGTCTCGACTTATTTTTCAACTGACACATTCTTTAGTCGAGAGACAGTCATAAGATCGATGTTGTTTATAAAAGAGTGAATGTGTGTTGTACGTGTACATAGAGGTATTAATTCATTTATTCATTAGCTTAGACGGAACTTGAAGTGTATTATATTATATGAGTAACAACTATAGTTGTTTTTTTTTTTTGATGAACACCATTGCTTGTCATCGAAATCATTAGTTGGAAGATACGAATAGATTTCTTTTTATTTGTTCAAAAGAAATTTAGAATAACTATGAATAGATCTGGTTTCATAGTAAAATTAAATCATGTACCAATGAAATTGTCTTATGTCATAAAATGAATTTGATTCACTTTTCTCAATTAGGTATAACCATGTAATATGACTTCTCTATTCCTCTTGCTTTGTACACAAGCGAGAGAGAAGAAGATTAAGAAAGAAGGAGGAGCGAGTATTTTTTTTCGGGAATAAGACGTTATGTTCTCTCCTTTTCTCATTCTCCCTTCTTCAATTGTTCAACAGACGCACAACTTCACACACATATACATATATTCTCGTTTCAGTAGCGTAGCATATGTCAATTTGTTAATCAGTAAGTACGAAAAGAGAAAAGAAATCGACAATTTTTTTTTTTAAATTTTTCTTTCTCATCGTCTCGACATGCTTATAATCGATATCTTTTATAAAAACTAGTGATATGCCGCCATAATCATACTTGACAAATTTCATGAGAGAACAATCATCATGACTATTCAACATCTTCTATTTATCATTACTATTACCGGTAAGTATATTCTTATATATATATATATATGTCTGTGGCATTTTCATCGTTCATTAAGATAGAAGTTAATATAAACAAAAAGATACTTTTTTCTGTTTCTTATGCATGCGTTTCTTGTTAAGTCAAGGTATGCATAGCTAATTTAATAACAATATTTGTATATTCAGAAAGGAATAGAGATCATTCCATTGTTGTTTTGCCGAAGGACAAATGTATCGAAAAGAATGTTAAGATAACAGAACAGTACTATGCTAAGGTTGTAATGATTAATTTTAAGGTATTGGTAGTACATCGAACATTCGAAATATTAATGGAGAAATCGATTCAACTATATCATTTCAATGTGAAATTGATGCATTACCTTTTAATACTGTTGTATGTTATCTTGTCCTTCATTTTTTTTTCAAATTTCAAATTATAAATATTATCTTAGATAACTTGGGTTTATCGACCAAAAGTACATAAAATCAATGGTATAAAATGGTTACCATTATATGCTAATGCACGTCGTTTAACACAAAATAATCAACGTTTTATTGTTGATTACAGTGGTTATAATGAACAAACAAAAAAATATTCATCTATATTAACAATTCATCAATTAAAATTATCTGATGAAGGAATTTATATGTGTAAATCAAATCAATATCAATCGATACCTTCTCTATTTAATATAACAATTTCTCGTAAGAAATTGTTAAATGATTTTTTGTTTTTCGACAAAAAAGTTTTCTTTTGTCTATCCGTTTAGCATCCATGAAGATTTTACCAAAAGATGGTATTATTGAATTAAATCATATTCAACGATCAATTAATTTATCATGTACAGTACGTGAATTATCAATGCATACAATTGATCCATTACGTATTAAATGGTATCATAATCATCATGAAATACCGAATTCACATTTGATGGAAAATTTATCATTACATACAAATCAAGCAACATTAATTTTAGATATTCAACATTTATCATTGAATGATTCGGGATTATTTAAATGTGTCTATGATAATGGAAAAGCAAGCAAAGATGTTCAAATTTTCTATACATCTTCTGGTAAATAAGAAAAAAATCTCTTATCTTATTTTATGGATAAGGGTACTTTACTTGTCTGTCTGCTTCTTGTTTAATGTAAGAGGATTATGAGGAAAGTGACAATGTACCATATGTGTTTACATGGGATAATAAGAAGATGCGTATGTGGATGAGTGTGTATATGTGTGTGCGTATGTTTTTTTTATTATGTGAATAGCAGTGACCATGATTTTGATAAATGTCATTTATTCTAGTGGTTGGTTATTCAAAATCAATGGCAACAAGAATAATGTTTTCATGGTTGTCGTTATTTTATTATTTTTTATTATACAATGAATAATTATGATGATTGTATTTTTTTTAAATGATGAGTGCGTGTGTGTGTGTCATACAGTGTTTGTTATCTTGTTCTGTTCATTGATTTAAATTACCAATGAAAATGACAGTAAAGATTTAATCATTACTTATTCTAAGCACTCTCTCTCTCATGAGACAATGCTCAGATCATTTGTTTTCTTTTTTTTTTTTGCGCATATTGATTTATTTCTATCAACTTCGATTGACCTTCGAGATTGATTATTCGATTATAATCGTATAAAAAACACATAAGAGTGAAATTGTTTATTACATCATCCTTCTTCTATTGCATTGATCATTTCGAGATATAGACAACGAATGGATTAATAGTAACACTATCACTAGTAATTGATATATTCTCCAAATGAATTTATTATATTTGCACAAACATAGGATTTGCTATGCTTATTTATTATAATTCAAATATATTTTAACAGAAAAAAAAGCGAATGCGGAAAAATTACAAGTCAAAACTTTGTTCTTTATTACAGCGAGATCTTGAACGAACACGTTCACGTAATACATTAATATCACATACAAAATGTGATGGTACTTTTGAACATATTAGTTGATTTGATATAACAGTCATAAATCTAGTTTTATTCCATGATGATAATGATTCTATTTTTGTTTCATATAATATAACAAAAGTACCTTGTTTCATTGAAAAATGACAACCACATTTACATTGATAATCATTAAGAACGAGAAGTAATCGATGATAACGACATAATTTAGCAAAATATTGTTTTCGAAATATATTATCTGATAATTTCTTTTGAATTAATGAAGAAAGAGGATATGAAGTTGATGATAAACAATTACGAAATAGATGACGACATTTTGTTTTAGATCCAATTGATAGAAACGGAGAATGACAATGAGTTGGTGAATTTAGAATTTGATTACTATCAAGAGAACATATAATTGATGATCGACAACGAGGTGTAGCTGAAGGTAAATCATCAACATCAAGAATTGTTTGAGATCCATATATTGATGAATTACTTGATATTGTTGATGATAATGAAGAAAGTGAAGTAGATGATTGCATGATAAACTAAAAAAAAACAAGAAAGAAAACAAATTCATAATCATTAATCAATTTGATTTATTTTAATGTTGGTTGTTTCCAAGTGCGGTGGATTATTTCAATGTTTAATAAATATTTTCTTACTTCTATATTTTGTTCGAATGAAAACAAATGACTAATTGAATGAATATGTGCATGTGTGCGTATATTTATAAAGGAAGTATGACTAGTGTTAATGAACATTAAACGACTTACATCTTTTAAATCCAATTAATCACCTTTTGTATTGCTTGTAAACTCACGTTTGACCTGAATGAACGAATCATCACATTGAGCTGATCAAGAAAATGCCTATGTTTTCATTCTTTTCTCTCATGAACAACAGAAAAAGAAAATAATAAAACGGAAGAATTTCTAACATGTCAGTGATGTGATACATTTGTTTACGTGACATAAATTAAAGGTGAAAATATGCTGCATGAAATTGTGTGTGATTGTTAAGCAACTTATCAATTAGTATTATTCTCTTGATTGTTTTAAGAAAAGCACATTAATATATATATATATATTTATTGTTCTGAGCCGTAGTAGCTGATAGACCATTTATCTATTACTTATTGGAAGAATTATCAGATCAATTGAAATGAAAACACTTATGCAAACACCAATGAATATTGTCTTAATATAAAGAAAATAAAGTTTAAATAACTGATATGAATAATATTCAATTGATTGCATTCAAACATAAGTTATATGAATGAAATATGTACAAGTGCTACAAAACTCTGCATTAAATAGAGAAGCCTTGTGCAATTCTTTTTTTTTGTTGGCTGCTTATTTGATCTCATAAGCTGTAAGTTCATGTTCGCTTTTGAAACGATGACATAATCTAACAAACTCAGGAAAAAAACCTAACTCAGTTAACTGAAATCTTTTTAAAGTTGTAAAAGTTTTAGATAATAATAAATATAAAATGTTTTGTGACAGGGTGGAGTCTACAAAGAGTTTTTTACTGCTGTCAATTAGAATATATTAGAAATGTTAAAAAAAAACATGAATTTTCAGCTGAATGTTGAAAATGATTATACAATATGGGTTTTAAATAGCATTACGACAAAAAAATGAAATATTTTCGTGTCGGTTCGATCAAATTAGCTTACAAGCGAGCATTCCCAACTATTACAGCTATTTTGAGTCGGTACTTAGTGCACCTTGTAGCCCTTCGTGAACAATGTTCAACATGAAAAAAGTTCGTACCAATGACTTGTTTCTGAGAAGATCGAATTCTTTTACTATAACAGATATAAGAGTCATATTATCAGGGAAAAATTACTATCTCAACAAATACAAATTCCAACATATTGAGATCTTTTCCATATATAGTCGTACTCATACAGAAGACTATGTGACATTATGAGCACAATAGATCTTAGAAAAGCAGAACTATCTTACAATTACATGACACACAGTTGAAAATTTTAGTATATTGAGTACTTAAATCGCACTATGATTTTGAACGTTTGATAATTGTGCATTGCTACGATACTATATTCGTTTTTATCTTAGACTTTTATAACAACAAAGTACACTGATATACTGTATTGACTAGTATGAAAGTGATAATAGCGTTTAAATTTTTTGAAATCAATAGCTCTATGTTTCTAAGTTCTTTTATGCTCCTAATGTCACATGGTCTTTTACATGTGTATGACTATATATGAGAAAAATGTCAACTTGTTTTAGCTTGTATTTGTTGAGAGAGTGATTTTTTCCTGAGAAAATGACTCTTATAGCTATTATAGTAAAATCTTTCGATATCCTCAGAAAGAAGTCATAGGCGCGAATTTTTTCCATGTTAAACATAGTTCACCAAGATCTACGAGTTTTACTAAGTGCCAATTCAAAATTGATGTCACACTTGGAAGTATTCCTTTGTTAGTTTTTGGTTACTCATAGAAGCTTATACACTTTGTTTTTCATACAAAAAAAAAGGTAAGCAAATACTTCTATTAAGTATTATTCTTGATATCATGGAAGTAATTTAACCTACTATCAACTAAGAAAAATACATGTTTAGCTTTTCTGTAAAAGAATAATAATAAGAAATTAAAAAAAAGTCTATGAATGATACTATATATTGATGAAAATAAAGCACATTTTCATAGCTATTCAGTTCAAAAGTCAATGATAACAAGATTTCGAATTTTCAAGCATAAGACATTGGTTTTTGCAAAAGCGGATATTTTCGCGTCTTATAGGTTGCAACTGTGCATTCTACTCATAATAAACGAAGTTCAGCAATTAATCTGAATTATTGTGAAAAATTACTGTGTGTATTCTGAGAGTAGTATTTACTTACATTTTACGTATGAAAAACAAAACTCTTTAATACATATTCACCGTTTATAAAAATTCGACTCATGCAACTTACGAGGGATGGACCCCAAGTGTGAAGTACCGTTTCGAACGGGAGATATCCCAGATTGTAGAGCTTGCTGAGCTGATTCTTGTGGTATGGTTTGTTTTTTTCGATAGAACTTTAAAAAACTGATCGATTTTGCTAGTGAATTTCAACACTTTCTATAAGTTTCGAGACAGTTGTTAGATATTGAGAACTTCAAAGATACTTAATTTTTAGATGATCATGTTTTAGAACAGAGAATGCTGTATGCGATGATCTATTTTTATATTATTTTAAGAGTAAGTTCAACTTCATTTTCTGAATACATAACAAGATTTTCTCGTGGGAATGCTCAAATATGTCCAAGTGTAATAAGTCAAAAATTCAAATTCATAGCAATGGTGAAAATAAATTTTACAAGAAAATATTGTTCCCCGATTGTTTGAAAATAATATTTAAATAGATCATCGCATGCGACATTCTCTATTCTATAACATGACAATCTAAAAATGAAGTATCTTTGAAGTTCTAAATTTCTAACAGCTGTCTTGAAACTGATGAAAAGTGTCGCAATTCACTATCACCGCGAGAATCAGCTCGAACTCTACAATCTGAAATATTTTCCATTTGAAACGGGGATTTGTACTTAAGAATCTTCCTTCGTTAGCCGAGCCCGAGGTTTTTTAAAATTTTTATCGTAGCGTTACTTATATTATACACTGTTTACTAAATTAAAGTTGTTAAAAAAAAGTAGAACTCAAATGAGTGGTGTCAATAACATCTTTGATGAATAAACTCTTTCGAAAATTACATTCTTTTAAGTTCTAAACAGCTTTTCTCTCACTCGAGCGAAAATAATGTTTATATTTCTATGCATCCATCTAATGCAATAGATAATAATAGTCGATTTAAAGCAGACTTATATATTTCCCCTCTAAAATTTTTCCTGCTTTTTATTAAAGACATTCGAATGTCTTCCTGTGTTGAAAATACATTCGACCGACAAAAATAATTTAAGCTTAACAAGAACATGTTTAGATCATTCTTTAAAAAATGACATTAATTACAAAAGACAAGGATGTGGGTGTGCGTGTTCTCTTCACGAACAGCCACATCAACATCCACCCACACCCTTCATCTCAGAATTAACAATCAGATCGTATCGAAATCGTATTTTTTATCTTTCTATTGCAGCTCTTTATGCTTTTATATGATTGTAAAGCATTTTCACGCGAATGAGCTTTTCATGCTCACTTTTGCTCACTTTCGAATTCGGGCGCTGTAGGAATTTTTTCATATGAGAATTATCTTCAGATCGTATCGAAATTGTATTTTTTATCTTTCGATTAGGCCTGGGTTTAGTTTTGTATGGTTCGATAATATTTTGTCGACGATGAGCCTTTGATGCTCACTTTGCTCGCTTTCGAATTTTGCGATTGTGGAAGTTTCTTCATATTACAATTGTCTTTGATGGGACATGGAGGTCATATTTTTAATTATGTCGCTGGCGATCGCTGTGCATGTATATTGTTCTGAGGCAGGTTTGCGAGAAGGAGGATTTCATACTGACTTTGGCTGCATTATGGTTTTGGAAGAAAGGAAAGTATTTTCACTTTCGAATATGTTTGGGTTCTTATGAAAGGGATGGATGTGGGGTTTTTGGTGTGGGAAGATGTTTATGCCTTTTTGTTTCGCGAAATTCATTGTTGGTAATGTTTGCAGTTCATGGTTAGATTGGGTCACTTTTCATGGTTGAACTGTTATAGTTTGAACGAATGATTGTTTATAGGGTCGAGTATCCGATCGAAAGAACTATGTTGCGTTGCACGACGGCTGTGAGCAATGCTGGAATGATTGCGTAGTGCAGATGTTGGTTGAACGAACGTTGTTCTGTGTGATGGTAGCTAGATCGATGACTGCGTGGATTATATATCCTAGCATGTGTATTGGACTGGAATACGGCGAATTCGATGCCGAGTTGCTTGGGAAACCGACATTTCCGTTGACGAATCGGATCGAATCCGACCTGTGTTGTCTTATGTTTCCTGCACTGGATTCCGGAGCGGAAGAGGTCGGGTGAGATCCGATGGTCATTGTCGATCGGATCCGAGATGGATCCGACAAGATCCGGGGTGGAAATATTTAAATCGTAGGTTGTCGAATCTTGGCTGGGGATCACACCGGAAAACGTCGTATTCGTAGCGGATTATTCCAGAAACCGACGTTTTCCGTCGAAAAATTGGTCGGATCCGGTCTGGTTTGTGTCGAAATCCTGTGCATGAGAATCCAGGCCGGATTACGTCGGAAAAAATCCGGTCGTCGGATGTAAACTGGTTTGATATCCTTCCGACAGGATCCGGCACCACCCCACCCCCCCCCCCCCCCCCCCCCCCTCCCCCCGCACCACCCCCGTTTCCCTCGTCCCTACCCGCCCCGCGGTTGAGTCGGCGCGG
>CAJNSZ010002964.1:0-12759 GCA_905329745.1 Rotaria sp. Silwood2
GCCTGTCTGAGGGTAGGGATGTCGGGGTCTTGATCCCTTGCCGCATACTACTCCACAGCCAAACCCACACCCCCCCATACCCACACCCTATAATGTCGACGAAAAATTCTAGTCACGTTTCTTCTGTGATATATCCTGAGTTTTGAAGACGAGTCTAATTGTCTTTGAAAATAAAATGCTTTCTCAATCTATAAACCTGCAGAGAAAGCCTTTTTGTTGTTTTGAATATGTTAGGAAAAGGCATTCTCGAAAATTATAAGTAGTCTGTATTCTGTTGATGTGAAAAATCATAGAATCCGCAATCGGAAACCATACATGAAACGATAGGTGTGTCCGGCAGCTGTTTTCCAATAGAAGAGCTAACGGAAATTATGTACGAATTTGAAAGAGAAAGTCATTGAAAATACGTCAGATCTGACCGTTTTCTCCCGGAAGTCTTTCACCTCAACATTATCAGCCGAGATGGATTATCGTGGTATGTATCATCGCTTTTCTCTCTCGTCCTAGTTCATATTATCGGTGTGAAACAAACTGCATAAATCGATCTTTTTATCGTAAATGTACTACCAGGCAATATTTTTATTTGATAGGGGTTCTCAGTTTGTCGACTAGGAAACCAACACAACAGTCGATTAGTATGAATAAGTATGTTCATCTTTATTTTTGTTCGACTTCATATTGTATTGCACTTTAAATTATCTATAGTATTATCAATATCGGTAGATGGAAATCTTCCGCTTTTCTCGCAGATAAAACTCGATATCGTAATTGGTATGACGTTGAAGAGAAAGAGATGGGTCCTGGTTGGACAAATGATGGTATAATGTTTCGAGCTTATAGTCAACAAGAGCCTGGCACTGATCCCGTCTATATGCATCACTCTGAAGTAAACGGTGTGTGGCACAATACCATACAAATGGATCAGATGACACCAACGACTGGCGCTAATCAATGGAAATTCGATGGAATCAAGTTTTATGCATACAAAACATCAATGGGATCCAAAAAGCTTCTACCTTCTCCGTCGGTATCGTAGTAAATTTGAGGTTGAGGGTGGGCGAGAGTTCTATATGCTGATTCTCGGAATGGAGGATAAAAAACAACCAGGATGGACATTTGATAAAATACTCTTTTATGCATTATCACCCTCATCCTCACACACTCATCCTACTGATGCGGACGACGACGATAACGACGAAGATTAGAATAAAACGATAGCAATATGAAACAATTTTGTTCACATAAGCAACATTGTGATGTACAAATCATTGCTAACAATTTTAGGGTGTCGGTGTGGGAGTGTGGGTGTGGGGTGTGGGAGTGTCGGTGTGAATTTTCCCTTCACTTCCACCCACCCAAACCTACACCCACACCACACCCTTTTTCACTACGATCTTGAAGAATAATTTTTCTCGAAGAAAATATTCGCACAGTTCATATTAGAAAAGAATATTTATCTTAATATTCATCTTGTTTGATTTTCACCATTATATAAGATACAACAATGGCACATGAAAAAACAAGAAATAGCTGATTGTATAGAATCATTGTTGACATAAATGTGGATATCTCCAAGGACACAGCAACCAACTGTTTGAATATTTTAAAATAATTTTTCGAATTGTTCTCTCATTCAAATTCAATTTACATAAGTACCATGTCTACCTTCACAAGTTGAATACCAAAAAAATGAAGAAGAGCATGCTTTTTTAGTTACTTTTCTTTCATTCCTTACAGAAAAAGACGCAACAACTCTCAAACACAAACAAAAGTTGGAAAGTATAATAACAGAAGTGTATGATTGTCAATATCATATAACATTCTATGCTCACCCTTTGCATTCTACAAATATTACTTAACTTTTATTATTATGAGACTAAGGAAAAATAGTCTTACTTTCGATAATTAGAGTTAACAATGAGCGGCTACTGTTTCAGTGAGAAGGGAATTTTTATTTGTTTACACCATCAATATGTCCATGAAAAATATCAGAAAAACCCTAAAAAAATGAAGTCAGGGTGTGACTGGGTGTCGATATCGGTGCCCTCTGTATCTTTTGTCTGACCATAAGCAAACACACCCACACCCGTTTTCTTCACTGCCTTTCATATAGCCTTTCCCGTCATCATTTATCTTGTAGTTTCTATTCTGTTTTTAATTGCTTTTACACGTCGAATACGTACATACGGTATGGAAAATCGGTGTTACATAGTGACGTTCGTTAAATTAGTATCCTCTCATTTATTCATTTTTATACCACCCTTAGTTTACGCTATCTGCTATAGAATTTACAATATAGTCGCCGGTCGTAGTGATCATATAACAGGCTACTATCCTTGTGATATTTCACTCGCAGAATATGTTGTAAAAATCATGCTGCGATCACTAATGGGTATTCCTTTTATTACCACATGGTTAATATTCGTTTTTCCATCAAGAGTTTATATGATTGAATTTTCTATGAATACATGGTGTGGGCAATGGTCAGCATGAGTGGTGCTTCGTCTTCGACAATGCTGTTGTAAAAAGCAAAAACCTTAGAGCACTCCAATTAATAATTCGTCTATTACTCCGCTACCTACGGTACTTTATGTGCTATTCACTTTTTTAATTGATTTCTGCATAAAAAAAGGCATTCATTTATTGTGAAGGTTTCGATTTTCGAATATTTTTTTAATAAACCATATGATAGTGAAACATGAAATATATCAACGATTGATGGTGAAGATGTAGTTCGTGATGGAAAAGGGTGTGGGTGTGGGTGTGAATGTGAGTGAGTGAGTGTGGATGTGAGTGTAGATGTGTGTGAGTGTGGGGTGTGGGGTGTGGGTGTTACTATGATATACTTACCAACACCCCACTCACACCTACACCTTAAAAGTAAGCACGTTCATTGGATAAAACTCTTCCTTCAGTTCTATTATCTGAACGACATATGAATAACATGCTTTTCATTTTTCTCATCACTTTCAACTGCATCAATACGGATTATGGATTGACCGCCAAATAAAACTTCTTCTTCATGTGGCATATAGGAAATCGATGAAATATACGAGCGAGGACACGTTGACTGCATAGTTGGAGTTATGGCAAAAAGAACATTTCCGTCAAAGAATTCAGCAACTCGACCATCTTTTGTTGTGGAAGTAAACGCTGGCCATCGAATTGTCTTGCCTATTGCTTGCTTGTACTCCTCAACCTGTTTATTTGTCAAAGCAGCACCACGATAGACAGTATCTAATTCATTTTCATCTGTATTGTGGTATAGAAATTCGTTCAGCAGATGAATATATGGACCCAATGTCGAGATTTTTGTCAAATCCTTGCTTCTCAGTGATTTATTGACGAGTTTATAGAGAAACGAGTCAGCAGTGTAAAGACGTACACTACATGCTTTGATATCTTCCTCGCTGGTGCAACTAAGCAGTTGCTGTGCCATTGTTTGAGCCTGAGCCTGAGTCTCTGTGTTTAACTTCATACCTTCCTCGATAATGCCTAGCGTGAGAAACAAAATGGAGTGAAGTTACCAAGCTATCAAGAAAGGAAATCTAACCTTGAGCCGCATATTCGGCTACTACGTGAAAATTCGTGTCTATGTCTTCGTTTGCTATACGCCACTGGTAACCCAAGTCGTGTTCAGGCGAATATTTACGTTCGAATGATTTGAACGTTGCCTCTTCATTGTCATCACAGAATCGTTCTCGTCTGGGTGTTTGCTTTTTATCACCTTGATTGACTTGATTCGATACATTTGTTTCCATTTGCATCTTCTATCTATGGTTTCCAAAAAATTTCAAGAAATATCTAAATAAGGTTTTTAAAGGATCTTAAGGAATATCCAAAGACAGTTTTTCGAGGATTTTAAGGAATATCTAAAGAAGGTCTTTACAGGAATCTGAGGGATATCGAAAAACGATTTTTCAAGGAGTTTTAAGGAATATCCGAAAATAATTTTCAGAGGTTCTTAAGGAATATCCAAAGATGGTTTTTGATGCATTTTAAAGAAAATCTAAAGAAGGTTTCTGAAGGATTTTAAGGAATATCCAAGGAAGATTTTTGACGGATCTTAAGGAACATCCAAAGATGGTTTTTTGAGGACCTTCATGAAGATTCAAAGATTATTAAGATTAGTAAATATTTCAAAAATTGCAGATGAAATATCAAAGTAGTCCTTGCAAAATCAAATTTAATATATACAGTTAATTTCCTTAATAACGACGGGAAATGTTTTCTTAATCTTCTTTCGTTTTGTTCTCAGCTATTGTACATCTAAGCAAAAACAAGCAACACTCGTCGTTGCAACTTACTTCACCCTCGACTAAAACCGATCTAATTATTATCCGTCATTGCTTGCTAAGTCCTATTTTGAGATCTATCGGTGAATACATACATGCATACAAATAAGCTGTATAATATTACCAATGACCATCATTTTATAATTACAAACAAATTGGACCTTTAAATTTTCTGTTAAGATTTTCTAAAGTGAAATGTAAGGTGCAGCTCGAAGTCGGTCATCGGAGTCTATACGGTTTGCCGCTTCCGACTGCTCGATTTCGTCTATGATATGGATATAAATTAACACATTCGACCCGAGTCGGTTTTCTTAAGTTTTTTTTAGAGTGTTCATTTTCGTGAAAAATGATCTTCTAATAAATACACTTAATGACCTTTTCGCTATATTCTAATGATTGTTTATCGTTCTCTTGTTTATACCACTACACAACTAGTCATCTTTTGTGACCAAATGAATAATCACTCAAGTCACTTTTTGGCGTTCTTTTGTATATTATATGAAGTATTTGTGAGAAGAAAGAAGTTCCGGTATTTTCTCTTATTCTTTTCTATATCGTTTTGTATATAAGAGCCGCTCCATCTGAGCTACGACTGAACCTACTCAATTGATATCGCCAGATTCCCCTCAGTTTAAAATATAGTATACAGGGAAGTGTTCTTAGAGTTTTGCGGCAAGCCATTTCAAAAAATATGCATCCGTTCAATTTTTATGAGGATTTTACTGGAAGCGCGATAGGGTGCCTAAAGACAGCAGTTTTCATAAATGAAGATCTGGATGCTCAAGTATCTCAGGAATGGCTCAATTGATTGAGCTGAAATTTTGTGTACAAGTAGACCTTGTATAGCTCTATTACCCGTAAAACTTTTATAGAGAAATATTGAGCCGTTCAGTTTTTACGAGGCATTCAAAATGCGAAAAATCTTCATTTTTGCGGATTTTGGTACTTCATAACATTTGATTAGTATAGTGTAGAAACCTGAAATTTTCAGGATAGATAGACCTGTCATAGATCCATCATTCCTGAAAATTTTCAACTCTCTATGACGTTCCATTGACATGATATGGTTCTCTGGAAGTCGGATTTCAGTCGAAAATGAGGTGTTTTGCAAGCAGGCATTCTCCCAAGAAATCGATTACCAGGGGCTTTGGTATTTATCGATTGAAAGCGCTGAGTCTAGGCTACAATTCAAAAAAATGTAGCGTGGGATCTCTAAAAATAGTTTGCATATGACATAATCTTTCGATGCTGCATTTAGAGTCTGCGTGCCTCTTTTTAACCAATTCGTGTTACTAACTGCCAGTGTTAATGCAACAGTATCTCACGAACGGTTCAATCAATTGAGTTGAAATTTTGTTTGCCGGTAGAACTTGTATAGTTCTATTATCCACAGAATTTTCATAGAAAAATATTGAGTTGTTCAGACTTTACGAAGACCTCAATATACGAAAAAGCTTCATTATTGCTGACTTTGGTACTTCATAACTTCTGATTGGGATGACATAGAAGTTAGAGAGCCACAAGCTCGACTCAAGCTCACAACTAATGAGCGGTTGAAAACGCTCATTGAGACGACTTGAACTGTTCGAACAGCTCGTCCGAACGAACTGAACTATTCGTTGAAACATCCATAGTCCCTCAAAGGTTATCCTATAGGAATACCTAGAGGCCCGTAGGCGCCACCCTATAGGGGCACTCAGACGTCCCGAAGAGCTACCCTATGGGGGTTCCACAGGCCCCTCCGCGGGCTATCCTATAGGGTACCGTTAGCTCCTAAAGTCCTATTATAGAGGGATACCTCGAGGTTCTGAAGTACCTTTATAGATGGGTAGCTCGACGTTCTTACGTCGGATTTTACAGGGATACCTGAGGACGGTCAAGTCCTGTCATGGAGGAGTACTTCCAGGTCCTCAATTGCTATTTCGAAGAGAGTCTTCAGGTTCTGAAGCGCCGTTTTAGAGGGGTCCTTAAAGTGCGTCGAGTCCTATTATGTAGGGTTAATTCGAGGTTATGAAGTCTTATGATACAGGAATACTCATAGGTTGTGAGTCTATATTATGTAGAGGTTTCCATAGGATCCAGAACTCGAGAATACAGTGGTATTCATAGTCATAAAGTTGAGTTCTACAGAATAACCTTAATTTTGCAACTTCCTTCATAGCACGATATCCTGAGATCATGAAACACTGCTACGGAAACATCATTGTGGCAACAAAATGAGTAGAAATGGTACCCTACCCTTCTTGGATCTCGCAAAACTAATGTTTGGGGGAAAATATCAAAAAGCAAACATGAATAAGTCTCTTTCATCAAAAAGGGACCAATCCCATCCCGATATTCTATTGGTGATCAAAAGCACAAAGGCTTATACATATATATTCACCCGATAGAGGATCGTCCGTAACTCCAGGGTTTGCTCGATGTGACTACTTTTGCTTCTAGCAAAAAGAAAGAAAAGGCTTACTGAAACTGATGGAGCTTTTTTGGTCAATCAGATAGCAAGATTCTATCTCGTCGGAAGAGACACGGTCGAGACCCATATATACACACATTAATCGACAGAGACAGGGTCCTCGATCATCCTGGGATTTGCCTAAACCTGACTGGTAGTTTCTCGAGTAACAAAAAGATAAAGGACTTCTGAAATCTAATAGGTCGGTTTTTCAATCAAACAGATTGTGAGATTCTGTTTCAATTGAAAAGAAACGACCGTGACCCACACATATACCCATCAATTGTCAGGGCATCCTCGACAACCCTAGAGTCGTCTCGAGAATGGCTAGTGGTTCTGCGGGAGATAGTTACAGGAACGTTTTCTGACTCAAAGAAAGTACTAGCGTCTTTGATCACTTTTGTCTACTTCATTCCTCGAAAATCGATATTCATCATTTTTTATACCTGGAGTCCTCCTCAGGTATCATGAGAAAATTTTTTTTTCACTAGTCAAAATCAGATGTAATGATAGATTGAGAAGTGCTAGTTAAAAATATTATAATGTGAAATCTCAAAATCTTTTCTGTTCTTAGAATAGTCTTAACCACTCTATGTACTGCATTCTTCATTGTGGGGGCCCTTGTTCAATATTTATTAACTTAAATTAAGCCAGAAACATCTTTCTTACTCAAAACTTTGATTTCTCTACGAATCTGAGCTTGATATGCAGAAAAAAATGTAATTTTTGGAAAAAGAGTCATCATTGCGGTGCGGAAATGGATCTTTCTTAAATGTATAAAATTCTCTTTCGATACCTTTTTGGAAAGCCACTGTTATCGTAAGATGAAATTTGGATCATTGGAGTATTTTTTTTAAGCGCTTGTGATGGATAATCATAAAAGTGATTGAGAATATGTTCAAGGAAGTGAACAACTTTAAAGTCTGGCAAAATCCGCCTTTCTCACAAGGTTTACCTATTTATATTTGGCTACTATTTAATCGATCAGTAGGATAAATGGAATGCTCAGTAGGTGAAAAAATTCGAAAAATCGGTAAATTCAATAAATAGTTAGTAAAATAATAACTGATTAGTGAACTAATGAAATGATCAACTACTAATGTCGTAAATTTATTATGAAATGAAATGAGCAATAAATAAAATTTATTACCAGTAAATGAATTGAAAAAGAAAGTGTATAAATTAAAATGTGCGAGAGTATCATTTATGCCTATCTTTTTGTTTTACTGTGTCAGTAGATGATGGATGGTTTATGCTTTTCTCTTCTCTTCTATAACTTTAACGTATGTCAAAAGTACATATGCTTCGTTTCTATTTCGAATTTTTCTCGATCTACTTCGCGATTGTACGTTCTCTATGGATTTTTTCATAATTCGATCGGACATTATTACATCTAGGCACCATCTAATACTTGTCATTTGATTTTTGATCTGTGGTAATCAAAAATAATTCACATTGGAAAACATTAAAATGTAAGTCTCCAGCTTTTCTTAAACACCATATAAATCGGGTGCCCATAAGTAAGTAAACAGAAAAAAAAATTGAATAACTCTATTAGGACTTGACCAAACAGGCTCATTTTTATACCAAGACTAGAGGCCTGCTTACACTCTAAATCTATAGGGGCAAGATTGGTGAGAATCTTTGTTAAACATCATTAGTGACCTCAATAAAATATTTCACATTTTCACCAGTAGGAAAAATTCAAAGTACAGGGTAACCCCAAAATCAGTTTTGTGAAAAGAAAATTGAATATCCCGATTATGGCTCGAGCGAACGAGTTGATATTTTGACCAAAGATAAAGACATATTCATGTTCTAAATCCATATGGACAAGGCTAGTATGAACCTTTGTTAAGTATGTTTCTTTCTTTTCTAATCTGTGAAAAAGTAAAATTTTCTTGTTGAGGTCAATGATGATACTTCCAAAGGTTCTCGTTAACCTTGTCCGTATGGATTTGGAGTGTGAGCAGACCTCTAGCTTCGGTATAAAAAGAAGATTTTGGCATCTTTCAATATTCTGTATTTCCTAACTAAGAGACTTTTGCTAAAATAAAATAAAATTATATCAATCGATAGAGCATTGCACGCTCTATTAGTTTATAAAAAAAGATTTTTCCTAGGGTCGATCTTCACGTTTAAAACTTGATTTTAATGAGAATAACCGAAAAATGCCAACAAGGAAATTCTTCAAATTCAATCATATCACAGTCTATTCCTTTTTCAATTATTTCGGTGGGAAAAACGGCGTTTATGATACTCTTCACTAGCTATTTGAACAGAGCACAATTTTCCCTCAAAAATGAAACCAATTTTATCTATATCTAATTGTCAGATCTGCAAGCATTAAAGTCGAAAAGCCTTTATACATGTGATATTTATGCCTTATAATACTTTTCATAGATGAAAGCTTATCGTTCATATCTGAAGAAAACACATTTTGTGCCCTTTTTGGTTAAATTAGTGAAAGAAATAGAAAATGAAGAAAAAAAAACAAAAATTTTAAATTTCAAACTTTTATGGATTACTAAAAGATGACCTCCTTTTTCTTCTATATTCAATCTTGGTTCCTTTACGCTAGGATTGCAGAGCATCGAACCTTCTTTAGAATCAGGGCTTTTCAAGTTTTTAAGCTTTTAACTATCTTGAACCACGAGCAAAAATGGAATTTGGAGAATTTAATTTTTTTTTTGTATTTTTCGGTTATTCTCATTAAGGTTCAGTTTTAAAAGTGAAGATTGACTTGAAAAACAAAAACTGATAGAGCGTGAAATGTTCTATCGGTTGATATAATTTTGTTTTTATTATAGCACAAATATCTTGGTTAGGAAATGTGAAGTACTGAAACACGCCGAAATCTTCTTTTCCATAGAACGAAATTATTTTAATTATAGGAATCTATATAAAGAGATAAAATACTGTTTTTTTGATAAATAATGTAAGGTGCACCAAGTGCAAAAAACGAGCAAAAAAAAAAGTTTTTTTGTTTTACACATCATTCGATAGAGCTCGTCGAGCTGATTCCGAATATGTATATATTTTTGTGTTTTGATCAAGTTTTGGGTCTGAAAACACAGAAATACTGAAAAATCTGAAAATAGTCAACCAATAAGCACTCTCGAAAAAAATTCAAAAATTCGCCCTCTTACATGTGTTATCTTTTTTTTAAATTAAGTTATTTGGATTCAACATTTCAAACTGAGTATTATGATGTAATTTTAAGCCATTTTGAATATCTTCCAAGATAGTTATTGTTATCCAAAAGATCAATGGCGACAAAAAAATGACACAGCGACATCTTCATCTTGCAAACCTATGTAGTCTTTTATTTCAAAACATTTTCTCGATATTCATACATCAATCGAATCATCATATGATAGTGAAAAAAACTATGCATCGGTTTTGAAAAATTTTTTTCCTTCGCTGAGAAAAGGGCCCGTCATTAATCTGCTTGTTTGCGAGAAAAATGACTCTTAACAGTGATTTCAAGTTTTTTTCCATTTTCAGTTTTATCATGACATATATGTAAGAAATTGTGCACAATTCGATGCAACAGAAAATAAACATTATATATTCGTTTCTAAATTAATCGAAAATTCCTTTCAAAATACCTTAGTGTGTGCATTGCTTAGCCATGTATCTGGCTCCTTTGACGAGCCACATGTTTATCTTCTCCGGCACGTAGAGCCGAATGCACTTGGGAGAAGTAGGATAGAGATTATTTACAAAGTTCTAGTTTAAGTATTTTTCGAAATGGGTTCGTTAGATCACAATGTTTTTTTTTGGGGTTTTGAGTATTTTGTTTTTTTTATTAGGTTTTTGATATTTTAAACTTTTTTTTAAACCTTTTTTTTGAAACTTTTATAATTTTTTTTATCAAATTTTTGAAAGGTTTTTATCTTTTTATTGAGGGATTTTTTAATTTTTTCGCGTCGGATTTTTCAAAATTTATAAGTTGTGGTTTCAACTAAGAAAATCTACAATGTTTCATTTTTTTTGTTTCTGTTTTGTAAGTACTCGATCAGATAAAAGTTTTTAATTGAGTTTTGAATTAGTAATCTTTCGATGTGAAGTGATATTAGGATTGCAATGCCCGCTGAAAAAGTACGTAAGTATCTCACCATAAGACTTTCCTTGCTGATAGGCGTTTAGAGATCGCCAGAACCGTCGAAAGAGCTTAAGTTGAACTTGTTTGCTAACGAAGTTCTCTCGAGATTCCGGAATCAGCCGCATCATAGTAGGAAATGTTTGGTCAGTCATTTTTCTCACGAACTGTTTCATATGGCACCACAACCCCTCAATAGCATTTAACTCACAATGGAATTTAGGCACAAATATCACCTTCACGTTATATTTATAAGCCAACTTCTCGAGCTTTGACACGTTTTGAAAGGCTGGATGTTTTGAAAGAAGGGCACGAAGTTCAGACAATTTGATTGACGAGGAAACAGGTACATGGAGATCCTTGGCCAACTGAAGTAAGCCTTTAGATTTTCCTTTGTGTTCGCCTTTCTCGAAATAGCATGGTACTGAGATGAAATGACCTTGATGGTCGACGTACTCAATAGCATCAATAGGGCATTTAGTACCGACTCCTTTTGCAAAATCATTTATGCTGTATTCTCGAGCCGAGTGAGTCCTGGCATTGTCAACAACGACTTCAATGTCATGACCTCGATATTCTTCCTTGAACGAAAGAAGCTGAAACAGACGTTCAAATTGGCATAAAATGGTGTCGTTGTCGAAATAGCCTTGTTCGCCCACGTTGATTCCTGCCCTTGCTGAATAACCATCATAGCGCAAACCAATAGAATCAGACAACAGATCAGGATAGCATCGTGTTGCTTGATCATATTCTTTTTTCGAAGGAGAAAAGAAAGGTCCAGACGGATACTGGACCAAAAAATCGCTAATCATGTGGCTACGTCCACTACCCTTCGAGAAAAACGGAGTATGCCCGTCCACTATCCATCGCTTCGCTGATACTTCTCCACTTTTGAATGTCGATTCATCGTGAACTAAAATAAGAAAGTTTTGGTTAGTTTTTTAGAATTAGTATTGAAATCAATGATACTTACATATCAAAATGCATGGTTTTCCTGTCGGGATGTTCCACATTGGTTGTTCACCATCCGAAACAGTATAGTATCGATCTTTTCGTGTCAAAAAGTATGATACAAATTCTGCACGATGTTTAACGACGTCCTGTCGTTCATGCCCGATGAAATAAGGACGCTGACTATTTGGTTTAAACGTAGCACCCCAACGCCTAAGATCAATACGACAACTTTCTACAGAGCGAACTAATGCGTCGTTTATCTTAGAAGTTTGAGTGATTTCGTAAAACCTTTTATCAAGATATTTAGCCAGGTCGACCGTAGAAAAATCTGATGATTTTCTAGAGCAAGATTCGATTACGAAAGCTTTGGCTTCAGTTTCAAGTTCTGGAAACAGATCATAGAATCCATCGCTGTGTTTACCACCTCGTCGATCATCTTCAAGTGCATCGAAATCACCTTCTACGAATCTATCTGCCCATTTATGAGCAGCCTCGCATCGATTACCACCTATTTGATGAAGAAGAGTATCAATATCACGCCACCCTAGTCAAACATCTTGTAAGCAAGATCTTGGACAAGATCTTAGGTACAGAAAAGTGAACAGATCTTGGAAATTTAGGTACAAGATAATGTGATTATCTTGTGCCAAGATCGTGAATTAGATCTTCATGATACATTTTGAAAGCGCAGTTCGAACCTATCATATAGCGCATTTATTATTTTTTTTCTGTAAAAGCATGTTATGAAATTTTTTCAATTTATTTCCATTTTAATTAGTTCTATTCCAGATAACTGAAGTAAGCCGGATTGTGGAACCTGCCTGATCCTGAGATGGCTCGATCTCCATCAGACTGCTTCAGGGTAGTCCTCTCTCGATCATCGATCGAGATCAGCATTTTCTCGAATGATTAATAATCGAGAATGAGTTTAGAAAAAAAAATATTTTGAAAAT
>CAJNSZ010002965.1:0-12758 GCA_905329745.1 Rotaria sp. Silwood2
GAATAGAAGGAATTTGAATAATTAATATGGATTATAAAAAGAATTATTGTTGGTAGAAGACAACGATTTATTTCAAATTAAATTGTGATCTCTTTAAAATTTTCTATTTACACGAAAATTTTCATACTTGACATTTTTCATTAGAAAATTTTTGTCGATTATTAAATATATTAATAATTGTTTCAGTCAAAAAATCATATACTTTATTGTTTTTCATTAATGTCTACTTTTAAATAATAGTATATAATCCTTTAAATCTGATTGTATTGATAGAGAATAAGTTTTCAATTCATATAATGATATTGAACGAGAATAAAACAATGGACGAACAATTGATGATTGATGAAGAAATTTATCGAGTAGTTCTGTGAATTGTTCACTTGAAAATGTATTTGTATCCGAAGAAATCGTTTCAATAAGAGAAATCAAACGAAATAAAATATGATCATCAATTATAGGAATTACATCGTTTGACTGTTTCGACTAGAACAAAAAATAAGATACAAGAAAATTTTTTCAACTTCAATAAAATCAAAACGTCTTTTTTTTCTAGATCTTCCAACGAAGGAAATCTTCTAGCACATGAATTACTTTTAGATTCTAATGGGCTACGAATATTTCGAAACAATTTCAATACAATTCTGTGACTCCTTTCAGGAAAATTCGCTTTTGAATTTCGACTTGAAACATTGTACACACGTAGATTTTAACAACAATTTTAGCTCTTTTAATTATTCTTATCCTAAGATACTGCGTAAATGACCTGACACTTTCATGATTAACTAATAACCATGAAGATTTGTTTTTATACAGCGTTTTAAATCGAAATTCGAAAACCAATATTTCTCATGTTTCACTCATAACCTAAAAGGATCTTCATGATGCATTTGTTTTCGACTCAAAAGTGATTAATCAATTGGATGCATTATTGAGAACTTTTTCATTTTGTCTTCTATAAACCTTCATAAGATTCAATAGATCGATACGAACAAAGAATACTCAACATATAGAAGAATTAATTATTTTATTGAGACTATATGTGAAGAAGTCATATAAGTGGTTCCAACAGGGTTGTGGGTGTGGGCCAGGGTGAGGGTGGGTGTATAATAGATTCATCGACACCCACAGTCGCACCCACATATATATTCTTACTTGACCCGATCCAACCCAACCAAATCTTCTGCACTTTAGGTGTAGCCAATTTTGAATTTCCTGGAAAGCGGAATTTGCCATGCCCTCGTGTGGGTGTGGGCTCAGTGAATACACACACATCCAATCACTTAAAACCAAAACCAGACTTTTTTTATTTCTACGCTGATATCCAGTTTTATTACAAGTAAAAAGTAGCAGATACAATTCTATATTAGAACGTTCATAAAACAGTTTTATGATGATAACACAGAACGATTCAATAAGTATTCTAGTGAAAATGATTGTGTGACCAGACTTTTTGAATCAATAGATAATATTCATAACATGCTAAACTTTGGTTTGTACGATTCAATTTATTATAAATTGTGATTAATCCATAACGAACACAGCTTATGTTTGCCTGGATTTTTCGATTGTTGACATCAAATCTGCATTTATTATTTGTCTTGTTTGCAGTAAGATTGATTACTTAAGATTAGTAAAAAGAGAGACGAACAAAATATTAAAGGAAAACAATATTTAATAAGTGAAGTAATATAATCCCACAATCTTTATATAAACTCTCTCCTATAAAGTCAATATAGTTCTTGATTTCAAGCTTAAATAAAAACATCTCAGTTTTAAGTGATTTTGTCCAATAAGTGCATTCTTTTTAGGCGCAAGCCTATATTAATTATAGTTGATTTTTCTGCTGGACTGATGAATTATTTAGTTGAAATCTTATTTAACCAGTATATAATTTTGAAGAAAAAGAACATTCACTATACATATCTATTGACGTTAATGATATTTAAAATCCTATAACATATTTGTAATTAACAAAAAATGGACATACAATGTAACTAAACACAACAAAAACTATTTCATAACAATAATCTATATATTAGTATTATTTGTTCCTATAAACGTAGTGTTTTGAAAACATTATGCCATTGCCTATTTTCTTTGTTCAGTAAAAGAGTTATCACCTTCCTCTGTACATTGTTTGTTTTGTATTATTTTTCTTTTCATCCTTACTATTTTCTCTTTTTTTAAGACAATATTGTTTCGTACATATACCTATATACATGCGCATATACTATATCATTTATTACAGTTCGCTGTAATTAAAAATCGAATACAGAATAGTGGCGTATTCAGAGGCGGAGGGGGGGGGGGGGGGGGGGCTGGTGGGCCCCCCCCCCCCACAAAAAATTAAATCCCATAGAAAAATGGATTTATTCCCCCCCCATTTGATTTTTTTCTGCCCACGCCACAAATACAGAAGTAGGTCAAATGCGTTCGTTTTTCAATCGAAATAGTTTTTTTTATTGCATCCATCTAAAAGTGACAGAAATAATCGATTACTAACTTCTATTTCAGATACATTCAAGTTGAATGATTAGCAATACAAACCCAATGTTGCTTGTCAAACATCTAATTTATTTTCTCTGCTTACATTTGGTGATTGCATCATCTCAAATTAATCTTTATCTTACCGATATGATAAATGAAAATACCGATGATATAGTACGACAACATGATTGCCTTTATTTTGATCTAAGCGAAGATCAATGGTCTCGTGAAATCATACCTTATTGTATGAGTGAATCGACATCGAAATGGTCTATTGTAAACACCAATTTTCAGACATTCTTAACTTTTGCTGAACTCAGCCGACGAAATATTACAAGTGAACAATTGCATCAATGGTCAGCACCGATAGATATCAGTGAACGTTATCAACTATATCTGAATCACCTTTCAATTGGAAATGTATTATCAAAGATGGAAAAAGAAATATTTTACAATTGTACATCACCAGCATTTGGTCCACAGTGTCAGTATCAACTGGATTTGTATGATCCTAATTCAACATTAAATGAATTTATTCGTATTCACTATCGTCAGCACGCTTATGCACCAGAACCATTAACTTGTTATACTCATTTACAATGTAATCGTGGTTCAACACCAATATGTCTCGATTGGAGCGAAATATGTGATGGAAAAGTCGATTGTACTAATGGAGTTGATGAAAAAGATTGTTGGCCACTTATAAGTAATAAATGC
The DNA here is from genome assembly GCA_905329745.1 of Rotaria sp. Silwood2. NCBI lineage: Eukaryota > Metazoa > Rotifera > Eurotatoria > Philodinida > Philodinidae > Rotaria > Rotaria sp. Silwood2. Next base: position 3,205 of record CAJNSZ010002965.1, read on the forward strand.
AAAGATGATGAATATCGATGTGATAATGGTCAATGTATACATTCAAGATTTGTTAATATTGGTGTCAGTTTCGAATGTCTTGATCGATCTGATCAATATGCCTCTTTATCACCGAATTCATTTAATAATGAATATCGTGCACCAGCATTCACAAACGAAGATATCATCTGTTCATGGCGTGAACGTTCTATGAACAAATTTATCCATCCTTTTACAAGTTCATGTAGATCTCAACGTAATGAAAGAATCAAACAAGCAATGTTTTTCGATGTATTCGATCCAACCATAAGTCAGGATTGTCTTTTGGCATTCAAATGTCATTCTAAAATTCCAACAGATAACAATCCAGTATGCTGGAATTTCTGTCAAAATGAAAAATGTATCGAAATNAAAGTTTTCCACTAAACCTTTTTCAATTTTGAGAAGTCATTATTCAGAAAAATTTGCAACGTCAGATGCTATATCGAATATGATATTTTGGAATGAAAAAATATTCACTATATAAAAGTGATAAAGAGTCCACACTGAACGAAGTCAACTGCGGGTCGTAAAATAAGCATTTCATTTCATTAAAATTTTGCTTTTAGAAAATTTTGGTTATCAAAACGTAGCTCGTGTTTTGCAGTTCTTTTGAATGATTGGGAAAAACAAACAACATAATTTAAAAGATCGTCGAATAAAAGTGATTATTTCGGATTGTTGTGTGTACAGTTCCACTATGGCTCAACATTTCGGGCCGAAATTTTCTGTCGACATAGAATAAACATTATCTGTGATTTTGACGTAAACTGCATCCCAAAAGCCAACTTTATAGAAAATTATACTGAGAACAAAATCGTCCAAAAAAATTTGTCCAATATAGTATAATACAGAAGTGTGATTTATTTAACTTTTGAAGAAGTCAAAAAGAACGGCTTGGCAATTGGTAGCAATACTTGAATGACTCCATATCATATATACTTCGCCAGAGTACACTAGTCTTTAATTAAGTATTATATTAGAACATGTAAGATTTCCATAATCCAGAAGAAAATTTTTTCAGAATCGAGGTAAAAAAGTATGACTTCCCAGGTTTATAATCGTAGTGCAGATAAAAATTTTGAAGGTATTCGTGCTATTAGACCTTTATTTTTGAGTTATGATCCTTTTAATGAATTTTCAGTCTATTGCATGCAGAAGAGTTTCAGATCGAATCTCCGCATTGCCATATTTCTCGTGATATAGTGCAATAAGCTGAAAATTTATTGAAAGTACTACAGCTCGAAAACAAAAACTTAAGGAAATGAACGTTTTTAGATTTTTATCTACATCAAGAATCCAATGAATGGGCTCAAATGGAGATTGCCAGACGAGTGCATTTTCTCGACAGAATAATAATATAAAATTTGAACATTTCGAATTGAAAATTTTCTAACTATGTTTCAAACAGTATCTTGAGTGCATTATTGATTTGTTTTTTCATAGAAAAATATGTTTCTTGTTCATTTAATTGTTAATTCTAAGATATCACTCATATGATACCATCTAAAGTTTACGTTCTTCGATATTTCGTAACCAACTATGAATGATTTGATTTTGTGACATTGATAAAACTCATGTATTCGATGCTAACTCAAATAAAAAATAGAATTGATCATCATGAAAATATTGATCAAATGATGTCAGAATTATTTGAGATATACATTCGAAAACTAATTCATGTTGTTCACGCAATTATTTACATATCTTATTTATCTTATGTAGACCCAACTGATACTTGCTAAAGAATAATATATCATTACGGGTCATTAAACATACTGAAAACATCTGTTGTCTCCTATTTAGTTAATTTGATTCGAAAATCGAATATCATTGTTTACTTCTAACGAATTATCCATTTTAACTTTACGTTAGATTTTAAATCTAATATATTTATGAGGAATTATTGAAATTCAGCATGCATAGCATTCACTTCTAAAAACTGGTTGTAATATTTTTACTTATCGGACTTTTACAACAGTCACTAACTTACACTAAGAACAATACTGTCATACTCATATTGTGTTTTGATACTTACATCAACAGAAGTAATCTATGAAATCAAAATTGAACAAATCCTTAATTTATAACTATTGAAAAAACCAGTGTTATTATATTTTGAATGCTTTCAGAATTCCTATTGTATTCTCGGTATTCTTAAAGAGTATTAGCAACGGATGTGGATGTGGATGTTAGTTTTCTTTAGTTCCACATCGATACTCATACGCCGATACCCGTACTGATGCCTTGATCGAGGCTCTGCCATTGCATATGGACAATACTGAAACCAATAAGAGTAAATCATTTTTCACACTGACCCGAGCGTTCATGGTTGGCTCTTCTTTCAACATGCAATGTATAGAAATCTTTTTTCTTCACCGGAAAGTTGCTGAATTCAGTTTTGAAATTGTTTGGCATTTTGAAAAAATGAAAACTTTTACTTCCGTTTGGAATCTTTATTGAAGGAATCTTAGGTATTGTCCTAGAACGTGTCGAAACTGAAAAAGGTGCAATATCTTTTCATACATATCAGTCATTCAAGATCGACTTGTCTGAATGAATGTATCTCTTAACATATAAGTAATCAGATATGGTTATATTAATATCTACCTTGGTGCAGTACTGACACTACCTCCATCGAATACATGCATCTTTTCATTCTAGTTTAGAAGAGATATTAGGAGTTGCCATATTCATACCTGTTAATAATCTATTTTCCTATTAGTTTGATAGAACGCCTCCGAAGAAGCAGCAAAAATTGTAGTGAACGATTCAAATATAATATACGGTGCAAAATTTTTTGGTATAATCTCAGAACTTATTTCTCAACGACAAAACGTCGGATGGATTTCAGTTATTTTTTGAAGAAAGTAAGTCTAAAGAACAAAGTTGTTCAGCCAACAGTCGCTTATTTAGTCACATTGTAAGACACAAAAACTCCCTTTCAACTAACGTTACGAAATGTTTCTAATCTGGAAATAAGTTAGTTTCATAAATAATATCATTCTAAAAGTGACTCGCCATCAATGGGAGAACTTATTAGACGCTCTGTAAAAACTACTTCAAAAGCACAATTTTTAGATTTTTTCCATTCTTTTTTTGATGGTTTTGTAAACTGAATAATTTTTAAAAAAATTCTAGCTTTTACTAAATTGATATTCTGCTGAAATATCTATTGAAAGAAAGGCTTTTTTAAACTCTATTGGTAACCATATTTAGTTCGAACTGTAAAACGGACAATACTACAAAGTGAGCAATCAAAAATACCAAAAAATCAAGATGTAAATACACTTAACTTTGCATCGCATTTTGAGTTTTGTTGCATTAAATGGAAAATAAAATTTTTCTTTGTTGATGTTTGATTCTTTAGACTTTTATTTTCAAAACAAGAAAAAAGTGAAGCCTAGTGGAAAATTCGCTGTTGGGAAATAACTTCTAACATTATTCCAAAGATCTGGAACGCACCAGTACTACATAGTATTAAGTAATCAGGATGAGTTATCCGTTTATGATCCTATTCGATTTACTTTTTGTTTTCGTTGATGTTCGTGTCTATCGACGATTGTCAAAGATCGAAAATGAGAAATAAGGATGAAATGCAGATCAACTGTACTTATCATTCTATTTTTTTTATTTGAGAATGATTGATCAAATCTATCTCTGTTTGCTGTTCACTGAGCAATGTCATAAAATAGTTTTAAATAGTTAAAGAAAAGAAGAAGAAAAATATTGAGCATAAAATATTCTAGATGACTCATGTACTTTTTATTGCCTAAGGAAAACAACTCTGTTGTCAACTTGTCATACTCAAAATTAAAATAAAAAACACCAGGAGAATGAATGACGTGGAACTCGTTCGTAAAACTAAATGCGTTTTGCATCCTTTCCGACACCTGAACCTGCGAAACTCGTTTCATTTAAAAGAAACGCAGCGCAACACGTTTTAATATAGCAAAAATGCGTATTACAATCCATTTCTTCTAATTTTTTTATACCATGAGTATTAGAACGCTCATGAAACAGTTTTAAGATGACAACATAGAACAAGTCGATAAAAATTATAGTGAAAATGATTTATATGATCAGATATTTTGAATCAACAGATATTATTCATAACCAACTAAACTTTGGTTTATGCGATTGAATTTATTTAAAATTGTGATTAATCCATAACGAACACACATTATGTTTGTCTGGATTTTTTTTTATTGTTCACACCAAACCTGAATATATCATTTGTCTTGCTTGCAGTAAAATTGATTACCTAAGATTAGCAAAGAGAGAGGCGAACAAAATATTAAAAGAAAACAGAATATTTAATAGGTGAAGTAATATAATCCCACCATCTCTATATAAACTCTCTCATACATAATCAATATAGTTCTTGATTTCAAATTTAAATAAACACCTCTCAGTTTTAGGTGATTTTGTCCAATAAGTACATTTTTGTTAGACACAAGCCAATATTAATTATGGTTGATTTTTCTGCTGGACTGATGAATTATTTAATTGAGATCTTATCTAACCAGTATATCATTTTGGAGGAAAAAAAACTTTCACTATACATATTTATTGACGTTAATGATATTTAAAATTCTATGACATATTTGTAATTAACAAAACATAGACATATTATGTGGCTAAACACAACAAAAACTATTTCATAACATTAATACATAGATTAGCATTATTTGTTCCTATCAACGTAGTGTTTTGAAAACATTATGACATTTTCTATTTTCTTTGTTCACTAAAAGAGTTATTACCTTTGTCTGGGCGTTGTTTTTTTTTTTAGTTATTTTTTTTCCCCACCTTTATTATTTTCTCTCTTACTACTTCTTTCTCTGCGCATTTTCTCTTTTTCTAAGACAATATTGTTTCATATATATACCTGTATACATGCGCATATACTATATCATTTATTACAGTTAGCTGTAATTAAAAATCGAATACAGAATAGTGCCGTATTCAGAGGAGAGCTAGTGGGCCTCAGCCCCCTACAATAAACTAAACCCTATGGAAAAATGGATTTATTCTTCTCCCCTTAGATTTTTTCTGGCTACGCCACTAATACAGAAGTAGGTCAAACGTGTTCGTTATTCAATTGAAATAGTTTTTTTTTATTGCATCCATCTAAAAGTGACAGAAATAATCGATTACTAACTTCTATTTCAGATACGTTCAAGTCGAATGATTAGCAGTACAAACCCAATGTTGCTTGTCAAACATCTCATTTATTTCCTCTGCTTACATTTGGTGATTGCATCTTCTCAAATTAATCTTTATTTTACCGATAGGATAAATGAAAATACCAATGATATAGTCCTACAACATGATTGCCTTTATTTTGATCTAAGCGAAGATCAATGGTCTGGTGAAATCATACCTTATTGTATGAGTGAATCGGCATCGAAGTGGTCTATTGTAAACAGCAATTTTCATGCACTCTTAACTTTTGCTGAACTCAGCCGACGAAATATTACAAGTGAACAATTACATCAATGGTCAGCACCGATAGATACCAGTGAACGTTATCACCTGTATCTGAATCTTCTTTCAAATGGGAATGTATTATCAGAGATGGGAACAGAAATATTTTACAATTGTACATCACCAGCATTTGGTCCACAGTGCCAGTATCAACTGGATTTTTATGATCCTAATTCGACATTAAATGAATTTATTCGTATTCACTATCGTCAGCACGCTTATGCATCAGAACCATTAACATGTTATACTCATTTACAATGTAATCGTGGTTCAACACCAATATGTCTTGATTGGAGCGAAATATATGATGGAAAAGTCGATTGTACTGATGGAGTTGATGAAAAAGATTGTTGGCCACTCATAAGTAATAAATGCAAAGATGGTGAATATCGATGTGATAATGGTCAATGTATACATCCAAGATTTGTTAATATTGGTGTCAGTTTCGAATGTCTTGATCGATCTGATCAATATACCTCTTTATCACCGAATTCATTTTATAATGAATATCGTACACCAGTATTCACAAACGAAGATATCATATGTTCATGGCGTGAACGTTCTATGAACAAATTTATCCATCCTTTTACAAGTTCATGTAGATCTCAACGTAATGAAAGAATCAAACAAGCAATGTTTTTCGATGTATTCGATCCAACCATAAGTCAGGATTGTTTTTTGGCATTCAAATGTCATTCTAAAATTCCAACAGATAACAATCCAGTATGCTGGAATTTCTGTCAAAATGAAAAGTGTATCGAAATGATAAAAAGTACTTGTCCAGAGATGTTCTATTATCCAACAGTTCCAATCGCCTTTGGTCATATCTACTTTGCTTATACAATCAAATACGCTACGGATTGGAAAGATGTGGGACAAATTCCACCCGAATATATATGTTATAATGAACAGCTATGTGGTGGATTCTATTCGAACGTAACCTTATTGTCCTTCAGGGGAACTGCATGTCGTCGTTCGGAAGATTTTCCAATATCGGTTGATTTCAATGGAATAGATTGGCATTCCAGTTATATCCAGCTAGTATACTCACAACTTGGACATTGCAATCGAATGTTGCCTAATAGCTCAGTTTGTGACAGTTTCACTATGTATCAATGTAAAAATTCATCGAGATGTATTCCAAAATCTTATGTTGATGATGGTATTCGAGATTGTGATTATGAAGATGATGAAGAACAAAGTACGATTGATGAACATTGTTTGACAGATGAAACCAACATGTTTTTCAAATGTCAAACAGACAACAAATGTATTCGCCGAAATCAAGTTGAAAATCGCATTTGTGATTGTAAAGCGGATGAATATGGTATGTGCGATGATGAAGATCTAAAATTACATCAAAACAGACGACAAATTACGTTTTCAACGATTTGTGACGGTTTGGTCGATCTTTTACCGATTGTGATTAATGGACAAAATCAGACGGATGAAACTGATTGTGAACAATGGCCATGCAATAATACATATACACGATGTGATAATTTTTGGAATTGTCTGAATGGAGCTGATGAAGTTGATTGTGATCCAACATCCTTAATCAAATGTCCACTTTATTATCATATATGTATTTCATCGAATACATATCAATTAATATGTTTGCCTATTGAAAGAGCCAATGATAGTATTATTAATTGTTTAGGTGGTATCGATGAACCAGCATTATGTCCAGTAACGAATCGTCTTAAGGAACCAAGAAAGTTTTATTGCAAAAATGGTGACTCTGGTACGTGTTTATCGCTGCAGTATGTTTGTGATGGGATTAAACATTGTGAAAATAGTGATGACGAACAGTTTTGTAACTCAACTATGAATGATTTCTTTCGAGAACGTCCAAATAATTTAAAGGCTAAAAAAGTTTCAGACTCAAATTTCTATGACACTGTTAAATCAGAATCAACAGATACTCAATTAAAGAAATCAAAATCAAAGGAAATGATACCACATTTAGCGATGACCAGCGAAAATGAACATGATTGTCACCGTGGCCTTCCTTTACAAGTTTTGTTAGATAGCCATAAGAATTTAACAACAAAAACATGTCTTTGTCCACCAAGTTATTATGGTGATCGTTGTCAATATCAAAATCAACGTGTTAGTCTCACCATGGAAATCAATGCACCTTCAAATTCTCGACAAACATTATTTGTACTTGTCATTTCATTAATCGATGATAGTGAAGAAAAAATTATTCATTCATATAAACAACTGTCTTATTTACCTATGCGAGATGAATATGTTAAATTTAATGTCTATTTACTTTATTCTACTCGACCAAAAAGTTCTGCAAAACAATATGCAGTACATATTGACATTTATGAAATGTCTACGTTAAATTATCGTGGAAGTCAGCTGATATTACTGAAATTTCCATTCTTACCTGTCGAACGTATTGCTGTTCAACTTAATATTCCACATGCAAATAATATTGTCCAAACTTGTACTAATCAACAATGCATTCATGGTGAATGTATTCGATATTTAAATGATCCGGAAAACGTCAGTTTTTGCCAATGTAAATTAGGTTGGACGGGACGATACTGCACTATTCCTCAAATATGCACTTGTTCATCTGATTCGTTATGTGTTGGTATTGCAGCAAATAATCGATCGATATGTGTATGTCCTATTAACAAGTTTGGTTCTGAATGTTTATTAACTAAAACCGTATGCCAACACGACCCATGTTTAAATGGAGGCGTATGTAACTTATATCTTCTGATGAACATAGTACATCTCATCAACCATATATATGCATCTGCCGAAAAGGATTCCATGGAGAAAGATGTGAACTACCTGATAACAAAATTATTATTTCATTCCACAACAATCTTAATTTGTCTCCGCAATCACTCGTATTTGTTCATTTCATCTATTTTTTTCATCATGCTTTATATATGCACAACAAAAATCCGACAAAAATATGTGAAAATAAAACTTCAATTATTAGTTATTGGTCACAACCATTTCATATTGCTTTTGTCGAACTTTCGACATTCCAATACTACTTGGTTGCTAATGAAAAAGTAGACTATTCATCTGTTATTGTTCGAAACATTAATCCATCCGATCGTTGTCGATCTATAAATGAAATATTTATTGAAAGCATAATGCGAATGCATCTCATTCAACGCATTAAATATTATCATTTACCATGTCGAAATCGTTCATCAAATTTATCTTGCTTTTATGATGAAATTCACATGTGTTTATGCCAGGATTTTGGTGATCAACGTTTAGCTAACTGCTTCCTATTTAATCATCATATCAAGCTTGATGATTTAACTTTGCCTCACAACCAATTCGAACGTGAATGTTCGGAAGATTATTCATTTAATTCATCGATTTTATCAACGTCATCTATCCCATCAAGTACACCATTAGATAGTGGCATGTCATCTATTTACGCTTGCGAATATTTTCTATATTTATTCATCTTGCTACTTTGTTTACATATTCTTTACACACAATGAACTATTTTTCGCTTTAACTCGCTGCCCATGTAAAAATTTTTTACAATTTAACGAAATCTTTTCACGTGAAAATTCGTTAAAAATTTAACGACTTAACGATTAAATATGTTACAATTTCGACCTGGAAAACGCGTTAAATTTAGCAAATTTAACGCGTGTTCATTTGTGAAAAATTTCTAACGCGTGATTCATCGTTAAATTCGTTAGCGTATAAATACAATAGTATTGAGAATTTTCTAGACTGTTATCAATTATACGAATGACTAGCAATTATCAATCATCAATGTTTCTTGAGTTTTACTCATTTCGATCAAAAGAATTTATATCAACAACTATACTGGAATATCGTCTTCCATAGACTACATGCAATAATTCAACGAAAATCAAAGCACTAGTCTGTTAAATTGGTTATTTTTAAGATCAAGTGTCAACTATCTTGTATTTTAGGTTAGTAAAGAGTCAAGAAATTATGAGTTAGTCTATTTGGTTTTTATTTATAGTGGAATATGACAACTCATAATTTGTTGAATCTTTACTAACCTAAAATACAAGACA
>CAJNSZ010002966.1:0-12756 GCA_905329745.1 Rotaria sp. Silwood2
TGTCAAACTAAACAAGAATGTCATTTATTAGCCAAATCAAATGAAATGATGTCAATTTCATCGGATATTCTTCATGGAAATCTTTCACAAAGAAAACGAGAACAAGTTTTAACGGTATATATATATATATTAATAAATAAAACCATTTTTACTAAAATAATTTATTTAATATAAAAATATTTCAAAGAATTTTCGTCAAGGTAAAATTCGTCTATTAATAACAACAGATGTATCGGCACGTGGTCTTGATATTCCACAAGTTGAACTTGTTATATTAACATCACCACCACAGGTTTAAAATGATAGATGAATTTTTTTAAAATTTAATTTAAATAAATAATAAATCATATTTGAATAGGATTGGGAATCTTATGTACATCGATCTGGTCGAACTGGACGAGCTGGAAAAACAGGCACAGCCATCTTGATTTTTAATCATCAACAAATACAACAATTAAAACTTGTTCAAACAAAAGCTGTATATTGTTTTGTTTTGTTTTTTTAATTTTATGTTAGAAAATTTTCTTTTTTCTTTTTTAGAACATCCAATTTAAAAATATTCATCCGAGTTCATTAGATTGATATTTTTTTAATAAAATTAAATAAGAAAACAGATGATCAATTTAAATAAAACTAAAAATTATTTTCTTTCCAAAAAACTAAATAATTATAAAATTCATGTTATATTAGTTAACATTAAACATCAACTATTTAAAGCTTTATTTCATATATTAATTATCTTTTCGATCCTACTCTCTAGGATTATCATTTTTTGTGAAGAACTAAAAAACAAAAAATTTAATTCATCATTACAAATGATACTTTAAAGAAAATACTTTTATCAAATGAATTAATGTAAACATTTTTTTCAATATTTCCATGTAGCACATAGTTATAGTGTCGAACTGATCACTTGTCGAAATTTGACTAAAACTAATCGGGCTCGGGCTATTCGAATCTACAATCAGATTCTTAAAATAGTAGATTGGAATTATTCATTAGAGAAAAGTGTTTTTTTTTTTGAGAAAATAATGATTTCTCACAACAATTTCACATTTATACTTCTGCAGACTAATATCTACTAGGCTGAGAAATGCATTAGCCAATATTGAGAAACTGACTGTAAATTTGAATTTCTTGCCTCCGAATATTTTTGATGAAATTTTGATAACTGATCAAATTGACATAATCATTATGTATTAAATTGGAATATTGAAAAAACATCTACTTTAGCTTAAATGTAATGTTAAAGTACCAATCAAAATGATAACTATTCATATTCAGAGATATTTCTAGTTGAAAATAATTTATTGTTTCTTCCAAACAAAAGAAAAAATGAATAACTGATTGATAGCAGAGATCATTTTGTAAAACGATTGTTATCTATATTGATTAGTTAAATAATCTGATTGATCAACAAGCAATGTGTTACATCAATATTACATAAAATGAGGATTTATGAAATTAAAATTTCACACTCGTCGTCTATTTCATATGAAGGTTTTCAAGAAAAATCAAAATCAGATAAAATGAAATTTCTCAAATAACAGAAGAATAAAGAAAAAAAGATAATCTTAAATAATATCCATCATTTAATATATGTATATAAGAATAAAAATAAATACTATCAACAGAATTCAAGACATATGAAGCCTTTATCCGACCAATGAGTCAAATTTCACATTGTCATCGTTATTGTTAATTGTTAACTATTGTCATCTCACATCTCACTCAGTAAAAAAATAAGAAGTTCAGGTTATGATTAAGAAGTAGAGAAAATATTTGACGAATACTCAAAATATACTATTTTATAAAAATCTTCAATCAATAGACAAAGTTTTTGTTGATTATAAAGAACATAAATTTCATTCGAATGATATATAACGATGTCAATCAATTAATTCTTTGTTGACATGACCATCATTTTGAAGATTTGATAAAAGAAAACTTTAATTTCCTTGTTGCTGTATTTTGAAAATGTGAGATATCTTTGTATTTCTTATGCTCTAAATAAATCAGTATACAATTAAAGATGGGCAATATTTTGCAGTAAAACACTGAACGCTTCATTAATATCAGCATTACAGAGTTCGTCTATTTCTACAGGGGTATGTTCGCCTAATGCATAAAGAGTCATCTGTGTTGATGATGATTCAAATTGATCTTTCACTTCTTGTTTGATTTTTTCAACATCGAAATTTTGATCAAGATCATGATGATTCGACAACCATTGGCGTATGGTGGCGAGTCGTTCTATTTCTTTTCCATCAGGTTCATCATATTTTTCTAAGAAGAATTTATGACTAGTTTTTGTTTTACATTCGAGCTCACCGGCAAAGTAACGCTCGAGTAACTTAGTCAATTGCTGAACATTGTGGAAAACATGAAAATATGTTTGTCGATCATCGTCATTGTTATGTTGTTCCACTTTTTCATAAACTAAGATGTGCTTCTGATCATTGAAATAGAGTGCTTCAAACGGAATCGACGAATCGGAATCACAAATAAGAACACGTGCATGTTCGATTAGTTTTAACGTATTCGTTTGTGTGTCAGGTAAAATATTTTTCGATGTAAGAAAATGTCGTACACTTTCTTGTTCCAACGCACTCAAAGAAAACAATGGATTTTTCTCGTTCTTGAGTTGTGGGTACGTAAGAGGATGTAGCTTAATAACATGCGGAAATGAGAAAGTAACAATTTGTTCGACAATTTCTTTGTTCGACAAAAGACTATTTGGAGTATCTTTAGATGAATAACTTGGACAGATGACAACTTCAATATTTTTCTCTATTTCAATAGATGATGAATGTTTCGTACGCATATAATTGGTGAAAGTAATCGGTAACCGATGTGAATGTGCATAAACACAACTTTGACATCCATACATACAGTGACCCGTCGAATACACATCAATAATAGACGGTGCATCTTTCTGTATGCTACAGAAGAAACGAAACTGTGACTGACCGAATGGATAATTGATGGACGCAGTGAGAAGAACAACAACTCGCCGTTGTTGGCGTCGTTGTTCGGCAAGCTCTGACAGAATTGTAGCAATGCTGAATTCATAAACGTGAACATGATTTGATGTAGCAAAATAGTCTTTTATGAGCTGTCGCGCTGGATTCCATTTATAAACGAAAAGATAAACGTCAGAAAATGAGACAAATGAAAGAACCAGTTCTATATGAGCGTAGCCTGTATGATATGGTACAAAAAAGACCAGATTGTTTGACATTTCAGTACTCCTGTTGTTTTATTACATCCTCCTATGATTGTATGCACAGAACAGAAAGAGAATTGATTGGTGATCAAGTCACCATTGCTAACATATATGCACTAAGCAAGTGCATTAAGATGTATGTATAGATGAACAAACGCAGATGACGTCAGTGAGTTGAAATGATTCTAAGTCGATCTTTGTAAAGAATATCTCATGACACGAATGATTACTTGATCGGCACAAATTTAGAACGATGTTGTGCATATTTAAAAAGCGAGTAAAGAAGCATGTTTGATATGTAAAATAGAATTTTAAGAAAATGTATATAAAAAAACTGAGTCAGGATAAGCGTGGTACAGACCAAAAATGGTACAAACTTTCAGAGTCGAAGATGCCGACAAATTAACTGCTAAGAAAATTACAATAATTATGGCTACATCAGAAAGAACTAGAGAGGATAAGACCGCTTTTCTGCTCCCATCCAATGAAATCGAGTTTTTTTTTATTGTAATGAAGTTAAGTATTGACCCTGATCATGCTTTGAAGGTTCATTTTCAAATAACTCAAAAAAGAAAATTTTTGGTTTTGCTTTTGAAATAAAATGTGTACCTAATATAGAATTGAGAATGCTTATTACTTAAAAAACTTTACTATTTTGACATGACCCTACCGCTAAAAGCTAAGCTTCTAGCTTTCAATTGTTCATGTGATCTTTAGGATCTATGAAAAATTTACACTTTATATATGAAACCTCATGATCTCTCTAAAAATGAACGAAAAATTGCTCGGACACCAACATGTTGTGTGATACTTTAAGATCAGTGAGTCCAAATTTGCTTTTTTCATCCCATATGCAGTTTTTGGGCTCCTATTTCTTCATCAAGGAGATTAGAAGCAATGTCAATTTTGTTTTAGTATATGTTATTTTTCATGCTTTATCGATCTGTAATATTTAAAATACAAAAAAAACGAATGCGTCAATATCATATTTTTCAAAAACCATCGTTTTTTCATTATTGCAATCGAAAAAGTGTTGCAACTATACCGAATAATCGTTGAATGTTTTTGAAAACTGTACTACTTATGTAATATACGAAGGATGAAATAGTCTCAACCATGTGAATGAAAAAGATTTTGCTGGGCAAGTCCTATCAATCAGGACTTAACCTGTACAATCCGTCCACGTGGCCTATGACTATTTAAATGTGTACATAAACATATGCCCGTAGGGTATGAGTGTGAGTGCATCGTCTCTTGAACAACATTACACCCACAAAATTCGACATTTTTGAATGGAAGAAGGAAAGGGCTTAAAATTGAAATAAAATATTGTACAGATGTAGGTTCAGAAGCAGAGATGTCCATCGCGGCGCGGCAGCGGCAAAGTTTTTTGAAAAAGCATCCCAGCGCGGCAGCGGCGCGGGAGATTTTTAAGCAATACAGTCGCGGCAGCGGCACCTTATTTCTGGAAGACATTGCAAAAACTGCATGAATTTGCACAAAAATTGAGTGTCCACAGACGTAACACTCTAAAACTCAATGAATCTCATCGATTAATGACAAGAATTGTATTTCAATATACATTCACAGCAATGAAATTCGAAACTTTTTTTCGAGTACCATCGCGGCAGCGGCAGATTTCGAGCCGCGATGGACATCTCTGTTCAGAAGTGGGCAAAATTTATGAAACAATATAAAAGAAAGAAAAATTTAGTTTTATTTTGTATATCACTTCAAAAAATAGAACCGTATTTAATGATACAAAAATAGAGGCAGCTCACATTAGTTACAGCTGTGACATGCATTATTAATAAAGTTAGATTATATGAAGAAACATCATTTGTTTAGTAAATGTCTATATAATATATATGAAGGGTAACATTCGTGTGGCAAAATTGATTTGTTATTATACAAGAATGTCGTCTACGATAGAAGAAACATCATTAACAAGCGAAAAGGAAAATGTTGAGCAAGTGTCAACTAAGAAATTATTTCGAACTCACAAGTATCTTCTTATACTTGTTACTGCTCAATGGGTAAGTACAAACAACCAGTGAGCATTTTTTTCAATGTAATTTTATTCATCAAACATTTTTTATAACGTGTATGTTTTTTATATAGATTTTTTGCCTTATTGAGCCTGCTATGTTGATTTATTCTGCAATCACATCAAATGAAGGTGATATTTCAAGCAGAATTGAATCATCAATACCTTTATTCGTTTTAACATTTTATTACACATTTGGACTCTTTGTTATTTATAAATATCATCGAATTGGAATCCTCATCGTATGTTAGACTAGATTCTTAAATAATCTTTTTTTATCTGTTGAAATTTAAGTTTGCATCGGTTGGAGTTCTTCTATTTGTAGCAACATCTCTTTTGATTGGTTGGATCTTGTTCCTTATTATGATACTCGCTTTAGATTCCAGTGGAATGAGCACTATGTTTCAGCTTTCCTTAATATTTGGAGTTATATTTAGTGTTTTTGCTGGTATTGTGGTGAGATACTTTTTTTTGCCTATCTGCATAATCTATGTATTACTAATAGATTCTAACTCTTAAACTGGCTTTCAATTTGGCAAAATCAATTAAAATAAATGGATATACAAGTGTTTAAAGCCATTTTAAAACTTGATTTCAATAAAATTTATCATCACAAAATAATTTCCATTAAACTTAAAATATATTATTCTTATATTGAATCATTGTGATCTTCGAAAACAGTTTTCTTATTGTTGTATCCAATGAACAAACCAAGAATCATAAACATTAACTCGAGAATAAATACATCCTCATAATAGTCTGTACTTTTGAAAATCTAATACAAAAAAAATGATCTTTCAAAGTTGTATCATAATCTAATGAGTTCTCATTATTAATCGAATTCATAATCTGAAAAAAGAAATATAAAACATTTAAATTATATAATAATTACAAACATTTCCTTTGCTATCTCCGTAATTTATAAGTATTCTTTAAATTTATTATATCAATGACAATCCTGTTCATATGAAAATGTTTTGATCACTTCGAATGGATCCAATAACTAATGAGGGATCTCCTCAGATGTCTCCTTCTAATTTCAATGATTTGTTTTGTTTATACATCCTATGTACAGAATATTCTAAAAAAGACTTAAAAAGAGTTGAGTTCTTATTGAGCTTTGGCTAAGCTATTCAGTTTTTTTCCTGAGGTCCCAGATTTTTGAAAAAGTCATATTTTCGAATTTCAATCTGAAACATGCATGTTGTAAACACTATTCACGAAAAAGGGTCTAAGCCGTGAAAGTCTAGTATCTCGAAGAGACTTTTTTTGAAAACTTCTGCGTTTTTTTAATGAAAATTACTCTAGTTGAATTTTCTGTATGCGCAATGTTTCAGGTCAAAATCGAAAATACGAGTTTCATGAAATCCTGGAGCCTTTAGACATACAATGGTTCCCGAAATTGTTCATCCAGGTTTATTTTCAATTTTTTTCTACTATCATAGCCTCTAATCGGAATCTAAATAGTGATTTGTGTAGAGAATTTCATTTTCAACAAGACTTTTCGAAGGATAGGATTTCTGAAAACCAAAACCAAAGTTTTTCCGCTTCCAGAAGTTGCACATAAAATTTTGTTTGAATTACACAGAATGATAGAGCAAACAATTCTCTACTAACAGAAGTGTATTTTGGCGCTCTACAACGTTTTTTTGATCAAGATAAATCGACTCTATAGAAAACACAAAACTCATTTTTCCTGTTAATTCGTATAGAAACATCATTTTTGTGCTTTCCGTAAGATTGATATATTTGGGTCAGGAAAACGGCGTAAAAAGCTGGAAGACGTTTTATTTTGTAGAGAACTGTTTGCTGAATCATTGTATGTAATTCAATCTGAGTTCTATTTGTGAATTCTAGGAGCTGAAAACCTTGTTTTTTCATTTTTCAGAGACTTGATCCTTGGAAAATTAGTAATTATTTTCATCTTCGAAAATAAAATGCTTTACACAAATCACTATTTGGATTCCTATTAACTCCCCCTTCCCACAACAGAACATCCCCCTACAGAAAAAATTCACCAAAAGTAATAGAAGACCCTCTTAATTAATTATTTTTTTTTCGAAAATTGAGAACTTTAATTAGTGTGTTTACATTTAAATATGTCCTGTGCTGAAGGGTTTGGGTTGAAAATCTTAAAACAGTGAGTTAAATATTATGTCTGAGCTTTAAAAATCGTAAAAAAACATTCTCAAAATCGCTTCCCTTTTCTAAGAAATCATTTTAATTAAAAATTATGAAAATATCTCATGTAAAAAAAATAGATGGAAAAATCTGATTTCAATCAATTTGGTTATGATTAAAAATCGATTAAAATCACATTTTTCCGATCATTTTTTCATTGGGTATCTTTGAATCAATTTCAATCTATTATTACTTCTTAGTGGATTTTAAGCATACGCATCGAAGATGAGCCCTTTTCTCGAGGTTCGAACGCGAAACTCCGATTTTTCATCATATTTTCTTGATTGCTTGTATTTGTTAATCATGGAGCTGCCGCTAAGCTAAAGTCAGACAAATAAAATGAAGTTGAAACTGGTATTTAAATTGCTTCAGCTGAGATGGCGCAATTACTTCTTTAATTGAATAATCCTGCAAAATATAGCTTTATTATGTAATATAACGAAAGAGAAGAATTGATTATCCATGATTCGAATAATTTCTAGTTCATCTTTATGGTTCTGAAGGCTTTATCTCCATTATTCATAATGTAAACGAAAAATAGAGAGGAAATAGCTAATATGCTCTTGCTTACGCCATGAGCGATATCGACACTGATATGTTGGTTTGACTTGTCATGTAAGTATAAGTTACTGATTATACTGCACAGACCACAAGAATAGCACCATGTAAAAAAAGGCTAAAAGTCTGATTAGAATCGATTGTCGATAAAAATAAAAAATCGATTAAAAGTATCAAATTTCGACGTAGCATTTGATGATAACTGATTTTTCTCTGTAAAAATCGATAAAAACCTAATTGATTAAAATTGATAATTCCTAAAAACGATTAAAATCAACTAGGCTTTTAATCAATTATTTCGATTCCTTTGCAAAATATCGATTTTAATCAGATTTTTAGCCTTTCTTTTTACATGGGACGCGGGACATAGTACAAAGCTCCCTAAAAAAATTTTATGCTGGGACATAATAAAAGACCCGGGCTCTTTTATTGCGAAGAGTTTAGCAGTTATGACAGTGAAAAAGACTTCAAAATAAATCTGAATGAATAGTTTTAGGAACCACTGTACATTCAAAAAGATCAAAACATTCTGACTCTAATTAACTGCTTCTGGCTCTAATCAGACGTTTTTAAATAGCTGAAAAATGAGTGAATATTTTGTGCCAGGACTTTGGCGTTATAGGTTAGTTGAAATCACATTGAACAGAAATGAAGTAAAAAACAGAAAGCATAAGCATCCATTTCAGAATGCTATGTTTGTACAGCACATGAATAAGTAACATAACATCGGTTTCTCTTTTCTTCATTTTTATAATTATTCTCTTCATCTATGACACATTGATAAATAGAATCATAATCACATGTGCCAATAGTTTTGAACAAAAAAAAACAATAATAATTAGTAATTTGGATGCTTATGTAAATTTGTTTTCTTTTTACAGCCAGTAGCTTTTCTTATTCATTCGATGACTATGTGTGCATTTAATCATTGATCCGAATTAAGACAAAATCGAAGAACTACATCTGCAGAATGGAATTGAAAGCCTAAACATAATCATATTAAATAAAATGTGTCCGATGAACATAACACATAAAGGCTAAAACTAAATTCACTCGCATTTTTATTTTTTATTATAATCATATCAAGAACATACTTGATAAATCTTGCTACGATAAAGATTATAATCAATAGGACGTTTATTAGTATCCTCAATGATTGATGTATGATATGAATTCGTAACTTAAAAGACAGGATGACGTGTGAGTGTCAGTGAATAGAACATGCATACTCACGCCGGCAATTCACACCCCCACCTCAAACCCAGACCCTATTGTTAATGGTGTGCTGTTTAATCGGAAGACGATGTGAAAAGTTGGTATAACATAATAAATCAGAATTGCAAACTGTCAGCTTTGAGATTTTATCAAAATACGAGGAACATGTACATGTCGAGAACATTTTCTCAGGTTTTTCTCACAAAAGATACAATTTTTCATAGGAAATTACATATACATATACCTTATATATTGATAATTTCTCAAAATCTACAAAGCCGCATGCATTTATTTTGTGTCCCAGGTAATTCTTACACTGTCTTCGGACGAATTTGGAAATCAAAACTCTAATTCGAGATCTTTTCCAGAAAAGGGGTATAAACTGGGTGAAATTATCCATAGATTATGTTTGTGAGAAATATATACTATGAAAGTACAGAATACACACAAAATCTAAGAAAAAACTACAATATAAAACAATTATTCAAGTGTCTTTAAGAACGCGACATCATATCAAAGTTAGTTCAGATAATATAATAAGGATACCATGACAAATTTACTCTTAATACAAAAGTCTGATGCGGGTGGAGGTGGGGTGTGGGTTAAGCTAAGAACTACACCAACACCTACACCCACCCTCATAACTAGATCGTATATATACATATATAGATATTGATTCGACAAAGAGAAAAACTCATTTACCTATTGATTATTATCAAGATGAAGCTATTTTTGCTGCTATTATTTATTATTTTAATAAAACCTATTCAATAAAACAAATGAATTCGTAAACTTCTCTTCATACGAGATAGTGATATGGATAAATATGCTGTTAGTTAATATTCAGTATTAGGTTCAAGTGAAAAAATATTTATATCTTTTAAAAAGTTCATATATTGATCATGATGTTCTTTTAATAATTAGCTGTCTATTAAAAAATATTCTTAGTTGTGTTCAAGGTGAATGCAGAAATGAACCACTAGACGCTACTTTGCAAATATGGATTTATACAATTTCTTATACTAATAATGTTAGTCAAAAATCGAAATTTCCGTCTTGTAGATGGCTTTTCGTCCATATTCGAACTGTATTGTCACATTTTGCAGCTACTACCCATGGGAAAATTTTTTCAGTAAAGCCGCGGTTGACCGTGGTTTTTGATATCGCAGCTAGTCGCGGTTTAAGAAAAACCGCGGTATACTCATTAATAATCGTGGTATTTTACATCGCGGTTAATCGTGGTTTTTTTAAAACGTGGTATATCCATTAACAACCGCGGTATTTTACATCACGGTTAGTCGCGGTTTCAAAAACTGCGATGTACCGTGATCAAAGACAATCGCGTCTTACTACGTCTTTTGAAAACCGCGGCGCATCGCGGTTATTTATTTATTTCACTCCTTATTCAAATATGATGGAATGGGTAAAGGCGAAAAGGATGCCGTGCCCACTATTTCTATGAAAATTTTGTATATTCTGATAATCACTTTGACACTGGAAAGTCACTTTGTGGTAATGGAACTTGAAAAAGTTCACTACAAAACCCCTCGAAGGGCAATCTTCCAGTATTTTGGTACAAGTTCAGGCAAGTTTCCTGGCATCCAGCCAGATCTGGTCGTTCTGATACGACTGGAAAAACCGCTGTGTACCGCGGTGCAAAAATATCGCGTCTTCAAAAAACCGCAGAATCAGACCATTTATTCAGTTTTTTGAAAACGCGTTTTACTGCATCTTTTGGAAACTGCATCACACAGCGTGTTTTAGAAACCGCGGATCGCATCAGTTTTGAAAAGACGAATAAACGGTCTGACTCCCGCAGCCTAAAACAAACGTGGTTTGGTATACCGCAGTTTTTTGTAATTTATTGCCGTGAGTACAGAATGGAACTGAGTAGTACTATTTTGATTTTGATCTACCAGAAAGCAACAAAATTGATAATGCCATTTTTGTAAAATTTTGATTATTATTCACACGTATGCAGCATTAGTTCAATATCTGTTGATCAAAACAAAAATCATTTATGATAATGTATCAATGAAAGTTGACAAATCATAATATCCGTCAAGCACTAGTTGAAGTGCAATTTTGCATTAATTATTCAGTCAGAAATAATCTGAAGTCGAAAACTAACACATCCAATTTGTACAGATGAATGAAAATATCGATTTGTCACAGGCTATTTTCGGTATTCAACTAGTTGATGTGTTATCAAACTACACTGAAAAAAAGGTTCCTGAGACTTGCAACGAAATCGAAACCTTTTTTAAGTTTCGTAAAAATATGGTTTCGCACCAAACCGTCTTCAACTCACACTCAAAATGGTTTCGTAGTTGAAATTTCGTCACGGTTTCAATGCACTCGATCTGCGCTCTCACAATTAGGACCAATAAACCTATCCGTTTCGCTTTTCATTTATTCCATTTCATGCAGCGCCTTATGTGTAGTCTCTGGTAGATTCATACAATCGATATCTATCTTATTTGCTTATCTGTTTAATACATATCTATCCGTTAACTAGGGCTGCAACAAATCCAAAGTCTTAGGATTTGGTACAAGGTGATTTGGATTTGTTCTCGACTGGAATTTGGATTTAGATTCGGGTTTGGGTTTGATGTCCAGTTACCCAAATTTTATGTGGATTTGTAAGATGAAGTCCCAGAAAAGAGAAAAGAATCCTAAATCGTGTTAATTGATCTAAAATGACTTGGATTTAGGTGCTTACGATTTTTGGTTTGGATTTGAGTTTAGATTTGGATTTGGTGTTCAGATTTGGTTTCTTTCTATCAGAAACGAAAATTTAGAGTCATATTAGATTGTAACCAAATCCCAAATCCATATCTAATACACAAATCCAAATCCAAATCCAAACCCAAATCCAAATCCCCAATTCCAAATCAAAATATAGTTGAAATTCTTAGTTACAGTCTGAATCAGGTCCAAATGATAGCCGTAGTACAAATTCAAATAAGATGTATGTCTAGAACCAAATCTAGACCAAATCCCAAACTTCGGAAACCAAATCCAAATTCAAATATCAAGGATGTGGCTCCAAATCTCAAATCTCTGAGAGATTTCTTGCATCCCTACCCTTAACTTAACCCCTTAACTATAATCTATCCCCCTAGCTTAACCCCTTACCCTTAATATATCTCCTAAGCTTGACCCCTTGACCATAGTCTACCCACTATTTATATCTATCTTCTAATTTACAATTTGGATCATATCGAATTGTATTCGAAATCGAGAACAGTTCAAGAACGTAAAGATGACAGAACGTTATTTGAATCGAATTAAAATGGTTTCAGATTGGAAAAGCAAAATGGTTCATAGAAAGGAAGATTCTTGATCAAATCAGTTTTACTTAATATTGTAAGCAGTTTCAGTTCAATAAATAAATCTAAAGCTGAGCAATGACGAAGAGGTAAAAGAAAAATTGGAGTACTGGAATGTTTTTTTTACGAGGTTTGAGAACTGTGATCTCTTTCATTCTCGAGAAAATACTGAAAACATTTAAAGCTTTAGAAAGCGT
>CAJNSZ010002967.1:0-12747 GCA_905329745.1 Rotaria sp. Silwood2
CCAGCAGGAAAAATTCACTAAAAATTCAATATCTCTGTCGAATCTCAATATAGACACGAATCCTTTGGAGGTTTCTCTAATCTAGTGGTCCCCTACCTAATTGGCAACATATGAGCTCAAAAGCTTTTAATCACTTGGGAACGTTCCCTCGTTAGACATGTTACCTCGTTAGATGAAATACAATTAGTATCTCTTTTATCGAATTCATATTTTGCACATATGTAACAGTGCTGAAGATTAGAAGAGAATATTAATTAGTTTGTAAAACACCTGAATGCGAGTTTTTATTTTGATGATTTTTTTTTTTTGTTTCAAGGTGTAAAAAAAGTGGATAATTCATCAATGAATTGTTCCATAAATGTCTTTTTACGTTTAGGCCATATGGCAAGTAAGAATCGATAGATAACAAAAACTAATACAAGTATAATGATTATATACATAAATATACGCCAACGATATGTATGTCTTTCATCTAATGATGTTTCAAGATCTTGTTGTTCAATTAATCGATGATATCTTCGATTTAATAATCCAGTTGTTTTACTTCTAGTTTTTTGTTGTCTTGTACTTGTATGATAATGATCACCCATGCCTTGTTGTTGAAGATGAATAGCAGAATTATTTGATGGTATTGATAATGGATTAATATGTTCATTATGTATTTTATTTTTTCTCATAATAGCACAAACAGTTGTAGATTCTTCATCTGCATCTTCATTAGGATCTTTTCGTCTATAATCACCTAGTTCTTGTCTAGATTGTTGTTTTGATTTAATCGATGATGATATTCTTATATCTTCAGCTGTTGATGGAGCTGTATAGACTTCTTCACTTGCACTTTCTGGTTTTGATGATATTATATTGGAATTTTCACATTTATCTTTTTGTTTAGTTAATCTAGATGAATGATGAGTTTTTGATTGATGTAAAACTGTTGTATTATTATTATCTATTAATTGATCAATATTATTGACCATTGTTGTTGTACGTTTTGATGAATTAATTCGTTGTTGAACATCACGATTATATGGATTAAGATTTGATGTTGTTTCAATTTTTGATATTGTCGTTGGATTAGTATTTACTTTAGATGTTGTCATTTAAAACGATTCGATTAGATAATAAAAAGCATCTTTTTTTCATTTTAATAGAAGCGCGTAAATTGTAAAAATTTATTAAGCGGGAATTTTAACATAATAAAAAGAAAATTCGTTATCCGATTTTACATAGAATTAAACTAAGCAAAAAAATCTCTATTTGATTTATAATAATAGCAAGTGACGAGGAGATTTTTCATTGAAAACTAATGGATAAGACATTATCGATCATATTGATTCCGACTATGACCATGAGAAAGTTGACTGATCATTTGAAAACGTTTCTTTATAAGTCATATTTAATCATTTATCTTCTCCTGTTCAGTCTTTTCGGACTCACTCATACAAATCATTTTTTAAATAATTTTTCATTAATAAAACATAGAAACCTGCAGCTTTTGTTATGATCTTGTATTTGGGCAAGATCTTAGCAATAGAAATGGGTGATTTCGAATCAGAATCAAAACCAAACGTTCTATATTATAAAAAGTAAATAAATACTAACCATACAAATATGGTTTACGAAATGAAAGGATTGATTTCAGTCCAAAAAGCCGCCTTTGCAAGTATCCATTCATATATCATCCTTCGCAATGAATAAGTTTGTCAAAAACTAATTCAGTTTTATACAGATAACATAACTACATACAATACTGGACCAAAGTCCTCTCTCCTGTTCACCATATCTCCGCTATATACATACTGGAGATCTGAAATGTTGTACTAAGATTTAGTTCAGAAGTACGAGGTTATTCCGATTGCTTTAATATAACCAGATTAATGATGAAGTTTTCGTTACTTGTTATCATGCACATGACTAATTCTTGATATTTTAGTATGAATGTAGAAATCAGTCTATGCCTTTTCTTTTAGTCAAAAAATCAAGTAATTGAATCGAAGATTGCCTTTTTCATTTAGTGGAAGATTCTTTCATTAAACTATTACTGAGTTATGATCTTCAAAAGCCAGCAGATAGTTTGTTCTCATCGGAATGAGCCGATTCAAAAAAAGTTCTTCTATTTCAAAACTATGACGTTAAAAGAATAAATAGGTGTGATCCATCATACAAATTTTTCGACATGCATTGCAGTCAAGATAACGAGAGATGAGAGAGTTTTGTTTATTATTGTAGCTACAGAAAAAAAATCAAATATAAATTTAATGCCTTTCAAAACGAATTGTTTAAACTTAAAAATATCATTGCCGTAATTAGCACCTGTAGTAGCAATTTTCATCGTTGACTCACCACCAGTGGCGTACGCAGAAATTTTTCAAGGAGGGGCCCAACTTCGTAAGGGGGGGGGGGGCCGCCATGGCACAAAAAAATTTTTATCACGCGAAAATATTTTTTCCTGTACCCCCTTCAGGACTTTTTCGTCTCAAGGGGGGGGGGGGGCCCCCTCGCCCCCCCCCTGCGTACGCCACTGCTCACCACCATCTCTACTGGCTTAATACTAAAAAGTTAAGCTATTTTTTGAATGCTTGATAAATTCCAAATCAATACAATTAATTATTATTATTTTTTTGCTAGCCCCAATACGATTTATCTCTATACCAAACAAAACAAATAACTATTCACAAAAAAAATTTTTCATGTAAAATAAAGGAAAAGAATGAAGTGTTAAATGAAGTAATGTTAACTAGACAGAAAAAAAAAGAAAAAGAACAAAACATCATTGATTGTATTCTAATAGATAATAATAAATAACTATCACTTATGAATAAAAATAATAAGTATTGAAAAACAAAGACAAGCAAGAATAAAAATATATTTAAATGTAATTAGTTTTCGATTACGTAAACATTCAATTATTTTAACAAATAAATCATCATTCGATGTAGGTGTTGAAACCATAGTCGATGCAAGTTTTTCAATTGATAATGTTGATGATTTTTTCTTTTTTATTTTACGAGATTTTAATGCACTTTGATTATGAAGATTTTCACTATGAAAAAAAAAAAGAAAGTTTAATAAAAGACTAAAATAACTAAAATATATACTGACTCATTAATAGATGAAATGGTTTCTAATGGATTTTGACTTATTAATTGTTGTTCTTGTGTAATATTTGTTATATTAGGAGAAGATGATAATGATTCTGTATTAACAACAGATTCTTCTGAATTTATAATTTCAATCGTTATTGGTTCTAATTTTTCAGTTGATATTGTATTTTCTTCTTCTTTCGGAAGTGAATCGTTGTTGCTTACATCATTATTGAGACTAGAAAATAATTAATGTAGTCTGAAATAATGTAATTTAAACAAAAAAAAAAACAAACAAATTCTTATATGAAGGTGGGAGGGAGTAATCATCTAGAACATGTCCTCAAATTTGATGAGTTTGTAGAAAGTACTTCCAAGTGTCGGAATATTATAATATCTTTTAGGTTGGAACAAATCTAACAGGAGTTATAAGATTTGCAAAATTTACTTATTTGATGTCAGCAGAAAAAATCTCCTGTTCTTACAATGCCGTTCGGGAAAATTTCATTTATGAAAACTTTTTGTATATGTAATGAAATATTTTTCTTTTCGAAGAAATGTCATTTTCTTGAAGTTAGAGTATACCATAAAAAATACAGGTTTTATCAAACATTAAATTATACACTTCAGTATCGTTAGCTTCTAATAAAATTTCATATGTATAAGTGCCTACTAAATATGGACAGGATGGTCTCGGGACAAAGACCTACAATTTTTCACTGAGAGTGATATGTTTTATGATCATGTAAGACTTGCATCAAACGTTATTTTCTTATAACTCATGTGTTCTAAAAGTGAATGCGAAAATTATTGAGTAATGATCTCATTTCAATATTTACTGTTACAATATCGATAGTAAAATTAATCATTTTCCATAAGTAACAGAGTTGTCGAACACATAAACGTGCAGAACAGATGAAGTGTTATAGTGAATTAAAAGAATCGAAGACATTAGAGATTATGCAAGATGTTTCAAACACATTGACACTACTAGAAAATGATATCACATTTTTCGTTAGAATATGTAATACTAAGCATGAAACTGGAGCTATTAAAATTATGACATTGCTTAATTTTTTTTTTTAATATTTCTTCAATACAACGTCGGATTGTCTTGTAATTTAGAAATAATATAATTAGTGAATAGGCACTGGTACATATACTGTTTTCTTGAAAACTAAAGATGTTAAAGTGTATAAAATAATATTTCACGAAATCTCTACTATTTATGGTATGATGAACTTCATCGTCAGACACATCTTGGAGCGGAATGTTCAACTTCAGGAAAACAATACTTCTTCAACAAGAAAAATAATAATGGAAACTCAATTCCAATCAGAGCTAGTTATAACTGAACTGATATAACCATCGGATTCGTATTTCTAAGTTGCTGGTATTTTCTGATGAATTCTCGCTGAAAATTCACGAAACTGAGTACTCCGAATCATTGATCTAATCTAAGTGTTTATTCGGTAGCTTTTTTAATCTATACATTATAATTATACTATATATTTATTAGATAATCTTAAATCTCACATTAAATATAGATGTTTTGATATTGGTAGGAAGAAGAATTTTTCAATTTCCTCAACATACACTTGATTCATTAATCAAAAAAACTTCTTTGATTTCTTTATTGATTAATATATGTATTGTCATAAAAGGTATCTTGACAATGACAAGGTCTTTATATATCTAGACTTATATAATAGAAACAAAAGATAAGGTTTCTTCAATGTCATTAATGAATAATTCTTGTTTTATACTTGATTTTGCTATAAGAATTATCAACAATCTAGATTATTACTTTCATATGAAATTAACTTATTTTTCCGATAAAATTACATTTCTAACTCGTCTTAAAAATTGGCATAGTGAAACTTCTCAATCATCTCGTAGTGAAATGCATAAACATTCAGACAATATATTGATTGATAAAAGTCATAACATTTAACAATTGTTTTCTGATACATAAATCAAAAAAATAAATATGAACGATAACAGATAGATGTCGGCATTTTTTTTTGTTTGGCTCTATCATACGTAATTCTGATAAATCTATATACCCTATGGTTACAATTCACACCTTACGTCATCAATCATTATTTACTATCGTTGCATATTAGAAAGAGAACTTTCATTTTATACCTTTGCGAATTCTCTATTTCATCCAGGGGATTTGTTGATTGTTGTTGTTTATGTTCATTATAGATTAAATAATCATCATTTTCATTCATTGTTTGTGAATGTTCTAATTAATAATAAATGAATATAAATTAATTTAAAAAAAAAATTTTTTTTTACCTATATTTGTTGTTTCTAAAACTGTATCATATAATTGTTTAGTATAAGGATTTGTTTTTGTTAATTTTCCAATATGATTTGATTTTAAAATAAATAGAATAGTTTGTTTTAATTGAGAAAAAAATTGAAATAAACTTTTTTCTGTTCGATCACTATAATCAATAGTTATTATTGTATTAAAACAATAATTTGATAAATTTAAACATAATTGAAAATATTCTTTTTGATTATTAGATAAATTAAATTCATCTAATTTATTTATATATTCAAAATATTCTAATGTACCATATTTTAAACTACATGGACATAAATATTTAATAATTAATATTAAATATTTACTATTAATCCATGTTTGTATATAAAAATCTTTTATATAAATAATATTTGTATTTAAAATTTTATTTAATAAATTATTTATCCATTTAAGTAATAAACTACGATCTTGTCCAAATGAAAAAATTGTATTTTCATTATATATATGTTTATTTGTTGTTATATGAAATGATGGAAAATCAAATATTTTCATTATTATCCAAAGTAATGCTAAAATTTGTTTACGATTACCTGAAACAATATCTTGTGGTGATATATTTATATGTTGCATATGTAATTTTAAATAATCTAATACATATTGTACATTAGTTAATGAATGAAAACGTGTACGACCATATTCACGTTTTAATTTTGTTGAAGAAAATATTTCAATTAAATCAATTAATATATGTCCATTTGATAAATCTTGTGATAAATCTTTAACAATTTTTTTTTCATGTTTTGATGATAAATGATAATTAATAAATTTTAAAAAATTTGATATTTGTATATCATCCATATGATTATGTAATTGTTCAATACGTTTTTTTGTATAATAATCGTGTGAATAATCTAATGAAGACGATAGCACATATGTTGTTAGTTGGTCGTTTTCTTTACAGTCAAATGCTGATGATATGGTATCAGTATTGATAGAAACACTATGACTGTTACTGTTAGTGATCAATAATGTTGAAGAAAAAGCCGATGATAGAAGAGGGCAAGGTTGTGTCGATTTGTCAACATTTGAGGGACACAATGTGGTGGGAATCGAGGACGAACACCATTCATGTCTTTTACTATATGACATTATTGATAGTTGATCAGTATTTCTCTATATATCAGAATAATTATCATGATCAATGATATCGTCATTGACTAGATCAAACAACAATAGAATATATATCATAGCAAGTTGATTTGATACATTATCAGATATAGAAACATGCATAAAGAATAAGTCGTTTAATACTTCTATCTTTATTTGCTCATAGGTTTTTATATGTAGAAAAACAATATGTCAAATAATATTAAATTTTTTATCAAAATTTAAACAAACTATTTCATCACTTTTTTTACTCTTTGAATCCTATTCTATTCTTTACTTACCATCATTCAAGTTTCACTCAGTACGTTTTGCATCCATATATATTTCATAAATAATGTTTTTCTGATTAATATTCATTATATATGATTCCGTTTCTGTTTTTAAGAGAAAAAAAAACATTCGTTTTCAATGTCACCATCTGTTCACAATATTCGCTTTTTTCTTTCTTTCTTTCTTTTTTTTTTTTTTTTGAATTTACAAAAGACATTAGAAATAATCTTTTATATTTATACTTTCATTCTTTTTTGCTTCTCTAATCATTATCTATATATAGATAGAAATATAGAAATATCACCGGTCAATATTTGTTCACAAGAAAAAGGCTAAAGTCACTTTCTTTAGTCACTCATCAATAATAACTATATTCCTATAGTCATATGTTATATCCAGAGGGCTTATTTTACCTTGATCATAACATACAATATCTATTATGGGAATAAATTTACATATAATATTCATCTATCAAACTGATATGTATCATATGTCTAATTTGAGTTGTAAAAGAAAAAGATATATTTTTCATACATTTAATGCCAAGACGAACAAGATTTTATTTTTTATTTTAAGTACAAAAAGAAATAAACAAACAAAAAAGTAATAGAATATTTAACCACGTAATGAACTAGGTGGTGCAGGTGGTGGTGGACCATATGATCGTGCATTTGATGATGAATGATCACCTGAATATTTATTTGATTCAAGTTTAAAAGCGAATTGAAGAAAAAACTAATTAAAAAACAAGAAAACAATAGATTTATGAAATTTTTAAAAAATAAACAAACCTGTTTTGTTTCTGTATTATAATATGTCCAAAATTTGCCTTCAGATTTATCAACTTCACGACTTGGAATCTTAAATACGAGAAGAAAAAAAAAACCCATATTAATATATTAAATAATAAAATTACTTTAAATGAAATCGTTTCATAAGGTTCAGCAGCAAAAAGTAAATATTGCCAACGACGATCAGGTGCTTCAACATGTTGTTCAAAACCAGACATAAAACGATGTTTAGGTACAATATTATCTGATATTTCAGGATAATCAATTTGAAAAAGAAGTGATTGTTGTTTTGTATCTAAATTTAATTAAAATAAGGTTTTTTTTTTTTTTTTTATTAACAATATAATTGAATAGGAATTCAAAAGATGTTGACAAAATAATAAATTCTTATGTATACATCGAAAAATAGCATTCATATATTAAACTTGATTTTTCGTCAACAGACCATTCGTTGTCGTGTATGTAAAATTTGAATTTATTGTTAATTTGATCTTTTTCTTTTTACAGTTATGTTATTATAACTGGAAATTTGCTTATCGTGAATTAGTTTTTAACAAAATGATTCATTCTTCGAAATACTATTTGACTTGTTATTAGATCTAATAAAAATTTTTAGTATGAAAATCGAGAAATTTTATAAGTTTATATCAAAAACAAAATAACTCGAATTATCACGAAAAATATTGCTTTCACATGTGTAATCAAAATATGTTTTAAAAAACTACTCTACAAAATAGATAATATTCATCGAACAAACATCATATTAATAGATCTGTGTAAATAAATAAAATAAAAATAAATTCTTTTCATTTATTTTTCTACTCATAAACCTTAAATAACTTTAATTTTTTCTTTGTTGACTTTGTAGTTAACCAAGGATTCTATATAATGTGATCGAGAAGCGTCCTTATTCCAAACAGATAGTTTCTATGAAAAGGTCAAAAATAGCTCAACAGGAGGTAAAGGATTAATAAGAACAGTATTGATATAGGAAATCAGCAGACGTGTGATTATCATCTGAATTGTAATTAGTAAATGTGTAATCTTTTCAGGATATGAATGTAAGCCTTCTCTTCATTCACAGCTTAATGATAACATAGTATATATCTATAGAATAATCATAAGAAATTTTTCTTTTTGTGCTTTCATTATATATCAATGTAATTTGATTTATGATTTTGAAAAAAAAAATGAATAGAATTTGTTATTTTGTGTGTCTCTTTTGTATACCCGATTGATGAAATAAAATTTTACCTGGATCACGTTGTTTTGTAACTAAAATAAAGAAAAAAGAAAAATTAAATAAATTTCAAAAATTAAATTTACCTTTGTAACCTGGTCGACCAATTTTAATAAATTTACGAACTTCATAATGTGGTTTTATTGGTTGAACTATATCAGATGATTGTTGATTTTCACGAGCAGCACGTCGAGCTCTAGAATAAATATATTCAATATCATAATAGATATGAACGCATTTTCTGATCAAACACCAAAGTTTAAATCACTTCAAGCTAATAGTGTATTGAACAGACATATTTCTATAAGAGTTTCATCTCACTATACTTGTATGATCTAAATTCTAATTTATCAGTACTTAAAAATTTCGTTTAATTACACAGAGTGATACAACGACTGCCCATTTCAAAAAAGAAGGCGGGTGGCTATTTTTTGAATAACTTTTGATAGAAAAATGGTAGAGAGCTGCGGTTTTGACCGTTGGAAAAAGCAGATGAAAACGCATCGAACCATATAAGACAATGACTTTTAACTTGAAGTTTTGAAACTTTTTGCAATAACTGAACAAAGAAATGCCTTAAAAATAGTTCTGATTTTTCCAGAAAAAAACTAAAAAAACTGAATTTTTTACAGAAATATCTGGTAAAAGGGGCTGGGATTGTCGAATATAATACCTAAAACTCCCAAATCAGTAAAGCTTTGAATCAACACATAGATATAGTTTTGTAGCTCGTGAGCTGGCGATTCTAACCTACTCTTCAAAGTTTAAGATTTGTTTTATCTTCATAGAACAACAGTCTATTCTTCCAAAATGACCATAGATCACTACTTATTTATGAAATAAATTCTAACAATTTTATATGAATCGATGCGCTGGATAGGCCTCTTTCTAACGGCAAAAACCGCAGCTCTCTAGCTTGTTCCTATCAAAAGTTATTCAAAAAATACCCACCCGCCTTCTTTTTTGAAATGGGCAATAGTTTTTTTATAAGTTATTGGATGTGTTATATACAACGACATTAAATATATTGAAAACAAAAATTTGCTAAAATTTTCAATTTCTACCATCTTACATGTAGAAAATGATTTCAATCGTATGCTAATAAATCGATTGCATGTTTGGCGAATCTCGTGGAAAAAGACATTATTTTCAGCTGAAAATTTTAGAATAGTCTATTTTAAATTGGTTCTAAAATTCAGTGGAACGATTGCAACTTACCTTCAAAGCATAGATATGCAACTCCACTATGTTTCGCTTCTACTCAATCCAAAAAAGTTCTAGGGGAACGAAATAAGGCTTTTTCTAATCTTACCGATACTTTCTTGAGCATCCAATAGAAGCTTAAATGTTTGAATAATTCCCTCACTAATATTATCATAGGTCTCTTCGGTGTTAATCGACATGTTTGGACCATTTTCAAATGTTTATGTGAAAAAATGATTTGCAGATGAAATTGATTCATGTTAGAAGGTCGTTTATCAACATTTGCAAGTATTCATATGAACTTTGACACTAATTTTGAGTGTTTATGTGTGAGCAGTGTATTTTATGCTTTTTGCTAACAATGGAACTATTTCAACTGACACTCACTATTTGAGCTCATCGTAAATTCATAGGTAGGCCTCAGCAAGACTAACAAAAGGCTTAAGCAATTCGTCCCTGTGAGTCTTTAGTTTTGAGTTGTGATCTATTGGCTAGATTTCCGACTAATTTTATGTACCTTACGAAAAGCCGAACAACGGAGTTTTTATCGAATATTCTTTTCGGCTAAAACTTTCTAAGTTTTATTAGATCTTTAATAATATCAACCAATATTATTTCAAATGAAATAACACCACGAATAACTAATAATATCTATCATCATCATTATATAATACAATAAGACAATAGGAAAAAACTCAAGTTATTCAACTTTTAAGTTTAAGGAAATGATAACTTGAGAAAAAAATGAAAACTCAATAAGTACGAATAGTAAACAATCGATACTGTTCTTAGCTTTTGTGAATCTGTCTGAGACCTATCTGTAAATCTAATATGAATTATTAATAGATATTAGTAAACATAACACTCATACCAATTTTAAATTTTGTAATTTTAGCATAAATTACTAATATTAAATACAAATTGACAAGAAGTAAAATCATAAATAAAAAAAAAGAATTTTTTTCTCGAATAGTTTAAACTATTTGAATTTTTCTTACTTGTCATATTTATTTAAAAAAAAAAAAAAAAACAAATCAAGTATGTGAATGATATTATCTAATTCATTCATTGTCTCTTATTTATTATTAAAAAAAGGAAGAAAATCAGATAGAACCAACAAATACAGAAATGAAGCAAACACCAAGCTTAAGATCGTTTATTTTTTCTCTTCTTTTTTTTTTTTTTTTTTTGCTTGTATAAACAGCAATCTGACGATATAAAACGGTTACCATTCACATACACATTAACACATATTATCAATAAACTAATTATTCAAATTAATTTACTGTATGCATTAAGTAATTTATTTATTGGTGGTATACGAGATAAAAGACGATAAAGTATATAAGCTGTTATAGCACATAATCCACCAGCTAAAACATCAATTACATAATGATGACGAGAATAAACCGCAGAAAACCAAACACAAAATGTAAATAAAACAAATGCAATATGTAGCCAAAGTTTTTTACTTAATGAACCATATAACACTGTTATTAATGGATATGCTGCATGTAATGATGGTATAGCAGCAAATACATTTGCATTTTTTGAGTACATTGATGAGAAAACTTTTAAGCCTGTTATCTGATCAAAATGTATAAAACCAGCTGGATTACCAGGTACATTTAAATTAAAATCAAAACCATATAATTCAATATACCAAGGTGGTCTAAATTATGAAATTTAATAAGATAATTATATGAAAATAAATAAAACTTTACTTACGCTGCTGGTACTATATAATAAATAACAAAACCAAGAATATTAGTTAATAAAAATGTAAATGCAAAATCCATATAATCTCGTTTGGTTTTATAACGATAGAGATAAAGACTATAAGCTACTGGAATAGGAATCCTAAAAATAATAAAAATTAAAATAGAAAAAATTTTAAATTCAAATTAGATGAGATAAAATTGCGACAGCAACTATTACTCGCATGATGTTTGACAGAATTAGATAGTTTCTATTTCACTTTCTACATACACCTCAGTTTACAGACATATAATTCTGACCTCGCTGATCAACAAAAAATTATATTTATTTTCAAATAGCAAAAACTGAAGTAGACAAATGTTACAAAATAAATAAAAAAGAATTGCCATGAATTATAAGATATTTTTAAAGTTATTACTACTATTTATTCTCATATATGGCTTCATAATAAATTAGAGAAGTTCACTAAACATTCGTATTCAATGTTTATTGTTCTCGAACGAAGTGTTAGGTATTTTCTGAGTCATTCGAAGTTATTTCTCCATAATGTTAACGAGGAAAGTCTCCTCCAACTTTTCAATTGAGATTACGAGTATTATTTATAGTCAAATGAGCTATGGATACCCTGAAAAGAATTCGTATTCTTAGTTTACTACTACAGAAGATACTGACGAGGGAAGGTCCCCAACTGTCCAACCACCTTTGAGTTCGGACTCTGTGCATAAGGTAGACCCCAGTGAGGTATGAAAAACCCCAAAAGGATAACGGCCCTTAGACCTTCTGTCCAGAATTATAGGGAATTTACTGGAATTTTAGCCTATGGCATGGTATTTACCAACCAATCGAATGACGATATTTCGGGTTGAGATTTCGTCCATAGACAGGTCTAGTTGTGAGTAGAATGTTCTGAAAATTTCAGCTCAAAAGAATGTTTCCTTCTCAAGATATAAAAGTCCAAAAAAACAGAAAATTCTAGCACCTTTCGTGAAATATGAG
>CAJNSZ010002968.1:0-12746 GCA_905329745.1 Rotaria sp. Silwood2
GGAAACCTTTAAAGAGTTTCCGATAGTGACGAAGTCGGAAATCCTCCACGGTTTCCGAATTTTCGGAAACGGATCACTTTTATCGGAAATCCTTCAGGGTTTCCGACTATGTCACTATAGGAAACTCTTTAAAGGTTTCCGAGGTTCGGAAACCAATTTTTTGCTTCCAAAAACCTTTTAAAGGTTTCCGAGATCAACCCGGAAACCCTTTTGGGCATAAAAAAGCCCGGAAACCTTTTTTAGTGGGTTTTCCAGAAAACGGTTTTTTTTAGAGTGTAGTCTCATGAAGATCTTTCTCTGCACAAAGTTCCAAGTCGAAATTTGAAAGTTCATTTGTCAGGTGACCCTAAGGGGGACCACGGTGTTGTGTTTACAAAAGGCCGTAAAAATCAAATATCTCGGCAAGGATTCAGCGGCGCATCTTTGCGCATCTACCTCAGATAGATGATGACATGTTCTATCAGATAGTAAATTAAAATTCAAACAAAAGCTCGAGGAGATGAATGGTATCATTCACTAGTCGTTATTTTTTACTATACTAACAGCAGACGTTTTTGACCCCATTTGAAGCAGAAAGAACTTCAGACAGTCCGAAAGGCCTGTAGCATATAATAAACATATGATACTAAATAACTGCATAATATCTAATGAATATAATTAGATCTCTAATTTGAAGCAAAAACCTTACTTCTAAGACTCTATCAGTGATATTCACCTATTTTTTCCACATTATGGTGACTACTGCAAGACGACTACTCGCTTCCAATCAAAATTCAAGATGCAGTTAAATGAAGGATCCTAGTACCATGAGGGTGCGAGGTTGGGTGTTGGCATCGATTTCAAGTAAATACCCCCACATACACATCCACACCCCGACTGATGCAAAAATAAATAGTGATTCATTACGACGAGAAAAGAATTACTGCTCAATTCTAGCTATTGGCAAAGAAATAAAACAGAGTGTTTTCGTAAATAGAAGGCATACTCACCGTTCACAGAAACATTCTTGAGCACGAAAAAGGAATTCTCTGGCCGAGACTTTGTCATTCTCATCACAAATTCCTCGAGTGGATCATTTTTCACCGTGGATCGAGCGTTCGCGCTTAATCTTAATATCGAACAAACATGAAAAATCACGTTCATGCCTTGTCAAAAGTAGCCGAATACTGTTCAATTTTGCTAGGTTCATGATCTCATGTTTCAACTCAATATTATTTCTGGGTAAGACACATCAGCTGAAGATATTTTAGTCTCTTGAATGTATTAAGTTTTATTGTAATGTCTCAATAGTTCTAATATAAAACCGGTGTGAACATGTACTGGTCTACTCCTGCCTAATATTTTCAAACCATCATCAGCTGTTGCGACTAAGTTACTATAACCCAACATTCAATTGTCGTACACACACACTCGATTGCTTATAATTTTATTTTTGGGCGATTATTCCAACAGACGAGCTAGAATAAACAGTAGAGGTCTGAATATTTCTTCAAAATATCTTTCTAATGCCATCATTGCAATTCAGAATTTGTTTCTTCAATGAGTCGGCGCTCATTTCTCTAAATAACCATCAACAAACCGAAGTCATAGAGATAGAAATCAATAATTAAATATAATAACAGTACAAATGACTATCATTAACTACTTTGAGAAGACTTCTATTGAGATTGTTGTGCGTTTTACAGGTATCGTTAAGCCTTGATTTAAAATTTGCGAAGGGTGTGATTTCCATGGATAAAAAGCCTCTATCCACATCTGGAAAACGAATATTGATATGTACCATTGGAATAAATCCAATAACAAGCAGATCAGCAGTCAAAACTTGATGTAGGACTCTGGTCAAGATTAGTATCTTCTAGCGTCTTCGCTGCCGTGGAATAAAATTGAAAAAAAAACGTGAGCTTTGGATAACTCACAATTAAATATCATCGATTGGTATACTCGATGATATTCATCCGAAGAAAGCTAGAATCATTACCCTTCAACTGATAATATCTCGAAATGAGGATAAAACTCATTAAAAGTGATGATACGCATGATCAAATGTCAATGTATTACACAAATCATGCAGTATCAACATCAATAGAGATTTTTTCCATCCCACTGATTTTGTATTATGTGTCCAGTTTCTTGAATTCATCCGATTTTTCTGGCAAACCTAGCTACATCGTTCGGCCCAGTAATTCTTTTATAAAGCAAAGACGATGAATATACAATAAATTCATATTTTGGATGATTGTAATAGAGCAAGAGACATTTTCTAAATTTCATGATGAATGGAACCAGTTTATTTCAAACTTTTATCTCACAGAAAAAGAGCATGACAAATAAAATGGAAATTGTTGAATCATATGAAAAATAAATTCTTTATTATCTAAATCGAAATTCTCTATAGCTTTTTTCACCACAAGAATATGGGTGTGGGTTTGGGTGTAGGTATGCATGCAGTATGTGAATAACAAGGCAGCGAACACCCACACACCCAACTTAATTCTTGTCGTAAATTGTGAAAAACTAGCGCAGCTTTTCAGCATTTTCAACAGACTTTAGAATGAGGGCGTGGACATACGTTTTTCTATATCCACATTCACTCAAACTCATATCTTACAGAAACCTGCCATGCACCCTTAACTAACAAAATATCTATAATTAAAAATCAATCTACAATATTTTGTCACGAAAATTCGATTGTCACGTTAAATATAATAGCAAAAAACAATTATTTCTCATTTCGTATTACTTTCAATAAACTATTGAGGAAAATTTGACTTTTTATTTCATTTTTTATTAAAGAATTGTGTTAAAATGAATGAATTAACTAAAATAATTCTCGTGAGTCAGTCACTTGTGAACAATTTCATTTCATTTAATTCAGTCCTCTTTGAACAAAGCATCGAGTTTTTGTTGATCTTGAGCTTCTAATTTCTCTACTGCTGACATATTCGATAAATATTATCACCGATCGTACAAATACTGAATATCGAACTGAAGATAATTTTGCATATAGTTCCTGATGCAATCAGTTTTTCAGCCATTTTGTAGCGCCGAATTTTTCCAGAAGGCTGTTGACCAATCGTACGACATAGGGGTAAGATTTGACGAAGAATATGTCATTACAGACTGTTTATTGGTATTGTTCGAAGAGCTAGATGGATCGTTTCTAATGCATAATCAAATACGAGATCGATTTTTTTGTTGATCGGATAGATACGAAAGATTTCAATAAGTGAGAATGTGGGTGTTGGATATTGATTCACT
Source organism: Rotaria sp. Silwood2 (assembly GCA_905329745.1). NCBI lineage: Eukaryota > Metazoa > Rotifera > Eurotatoria > Philodinida > Philodinidae > Rotaria > Rotaria sp. Silwood2. The sequence goes on from CAJNSZ010002968.1 coordinate 3,259, forward strand.
TGATCCACACCCGTACCCTTAAAACCAATAAGAACATAAACACACAGACCGACGACAATGTTGAAAACTAAGGTTCTTTCTACAGATCCAGATTCGGTGTATTATTCTTCGTCAAATTCAATCTCAATAGTACGCCGCGTTGATAATTTATATTCCGAATTTTTTGTTATCCGGCTCCAACTATTTGGATAAATCCAAGCTTGATAGGTTAATTTTAAACGAAATTGCTTTTGATCGTGATAACCCGATTGAAATTTTTTACGAAGCTCGAGAAGATCATGCTTGAAACGAGGTCTAGTTGATGGCGTGTACAAAGTGTGTTGGACTTCGGATTGTTCCAAGCTGTCCACAATAGATCTACTGGTCACAATCCACTCAGAAGGACCGATTGTGCATATTACGTTGCTTTTAGCACTTTTGTCAAATAAGTCTTTGATAAAGTTTGTGGCAATACGTGAACGAGGAAACGATAAATAATTGCGGAGGTTTCTTTCCACGTCAGATGCGTCCGATCGATAATCACGACCATATTCATTTCCCACAATAAAATACCGAATTTCGTCGGGTTGATTACAAGTGTTTTTTACTCCGTTGCACAGATATCGACCTATGTTATTCATAATTTCATTGGGTCGTAACCAGAGCTTTTCTACAGCCAGATTGGCGATTTTGTACATGCATTCGAGTCTCGACATGTTTTTACATGAATTGCGAATCTTCAATTTAACGTTGCCGTATTTGACAAAAACTTTTATTCTAGTCTTCTTCTCAGATTTTATTAGCTTCAAAGACATCATTCCAACTTTGGCAAGCACAAGGTGATCTGGACCATTATCGTAGAATAGTGGAATTGCTGTGTTGGACCTATATTCCCAGCCATCAATGGTGATCTCTTGTGTCGCAAGCCGAGTCACTTGGAAATATTTCGGATCAAGAGCGAAAAAATAAACTACATGTAATTCGTTAGGGAAATTGATGAAATGTGTCGGTATTTCATTTTCGTCGATACTCGATAAAACAGACTTTCCAATTTTTTCCAACAAAGGCATGGAGGCCATTTGAATAAGTTCCATTAACGCCGCTCTTGGGTTTGTTTGAACGAAGTTGTCCCATTTTTTCTGCTTGCTGGTATCAGTTTCATCGTCAGACGATTTCTTCTTCTGACTGTCTTTTATGCTAGTTGACATTAAGCCACAATTCAATGGGATTTCTAGAAATACAAGATTACAATTCAAACTGCTTTCTTTTACTCATAGGAATGGTAAAAAACAGAACACAGAAAGAATTAAATGATTTTTACTGGATGCATATAAATATATGATGTTGCTTCAGGGGCGTCATTGAGCAACAACTCATTCTTTTCTGTGCACAACTAAGACTGTCATCAACAAACGTTTACACTTCTTTTTCTTTTTTTTTCTGTCAAAGAAAAAGGCTAAAGAAAAACGTCCAACTAGACACGGCTGAATCGGAATATAAAGTACATTAAATGTCAAAAAGGAAAAGAAAAAAAGTTGAAAAATTGCCAACTATCTCTATGGAACAATATTGACTTTCTTTATATATATATACGTCTATGTATTGGTTGTAAAGCTCTCTGACTATTTCATTCTTCTAAAGGTACCAAAAAACATTATCCAAAAAATAGAGCAAAAATAAGTGATTGAAGAAAAATAAGTGAAACTTATCTTAAATTGTTAGTCAAATCATGAATGCCGTGACTCAATGGTGGCTATCATTGCGAATGATGTCAGATACTATACTCACAAACGAAGTGATGACTGCTGACCTCTTCTGATCAATATTAAGGTTTAGGCCAAGTTTAATGATTTATTCATGCAACAGACGGTAAATAATGTCAATGGATTTGGCTGCTTCTACACGAATTGCTCGTATACAACAGACCAACGACACATGCTGTTTTTTCTCTTGCAGCAATACCCAACTACAAAAAACGCCATTTTTTATATCCCCACTACATTTATGACTCTAAAGCTCTACATTTATAGTCCCAAACTTACCATTTACAACTGCCGAAGTCAACATGTATGGCCTTACGTCTGGCAAAGCATCTTCGCAATGAAGAGACATAACAATTCGTACACCGAGCATTGAACAATGTGTGGGTGCCGCAAAAGGGCGGAAACAGTTCCCAGCTACTCAGCGAGTTTGTTTTCTCAATACTTTCGGAGTGTTGGTCTATATGTTTTCGGAAGGCGAGAGGTGGATTATTGGAACTTTCGGAGTGTGGATGCGGATAATGCGGGCATGAGTGTGGGTATGGATGTCGGGCGCAGGCAATAAGAAGATTTCAACATCTACCCACACAAAAATGCTTATTAGGCTATGAATGTAGACGTGGGATGAGTGTGAGAGTGTGTGACTGTGTCTAACGTATGCCTTCTCTTTAACAATTCCAACACTGCAAGGCTACATACCACACGTACATCCAAATCTACACCAGCACTCACGCCGATGTCTGCGCCATCACAAATACTCAAGCGACACTCACTCTTTCACTCACACCTACAAGTAACATCATATTATATCATCTTACATTTTTAAGCATGTATCCGAGCAAAAGTCTTGGATTAATCAGTAGGGATTACAAAAAATGAAAAATCTTCAAATGTTCTTAACAATCGCATATGCGCACGTGACAGAGTCTGATTACTGTACGGTTATTGTTGCAGGGTTTGCAAATGAAACGGGCGTCGTTTGTACCTGCGGTATATAGACTATCTTGGATACTAGTGTCGAAGCACTTTGAGGTCGACGTCCATTTGTGATCACATTCATAGTATAGATAGCTACGCATAAGGTAATAAAACAATGAATGAGATCGATGACTAATATTGTACGCCAAGTGGTATGAAAACAAGTAAAATTATAGTCATAGCGACAATAAGGCAAATAAACCCAAACCAAAATATAACCGATTGCATTCAGCAGAGTGAAAAATAGTTCAACAAAGTTCAAAATAAACAGGCTTGTTAAAACGTACACTTCTTGACGGCACAAATATAAGATGAGTATCCCAGTAATCAATAAATATACGCCATTGATGATACCACCAAAACTAGGCAAATGAACAATAAATATTTTCTATTTGATTATCAATGTTCTTACCTCACCATTGAATTCAACAAAGCACCTATATCCAATCCAATTGAAATTAGCCCAATGAAGATATAAAAAATTCCGCTAACATTCAACTTTGATGATACAAAGGGTGGAATTTTAGTTATTAGATGTGAAAATAGATTGCTATTCATGTTGCTCGGATTGAACATCGGCACAGATGAAATTGTCATTGGAGGATTAGGGTTATATGCCATTGTACGTATGAATTTGTGTTGAAATATAATTCAGTTGTGGTATGTTTTTTGGTATCTGAAAATGAAAGTTGTATTACTGGTCCCGTAGAATCGGTCATTTTTCAATCAAAAAATGGATTTCCGACTCTAGAAAACTCGATTTTTCTTATATGTATTCAAATAATAATCTCATGATCATTGCGAAACTTGTACTTTGCCGTTTCGAAATTTCCAAAATCTTCGATTTTTTTTCAATAACAGCTCATTATTTGATGGGATTTACGACTGGGACCAAAATCATGAGTTTGCTGAACCCTTATCACTGCAGCAGAAATTATCTGTTGCTTGCTGTGGATGTTTTTTTCTATATCGCATAGGATAAATATACTGTTTCAAGCACAGTAACAAGAGAAAAAGATAAAGATAAACATCATTTTCTTTACGTCCAGATAAAAATTGCAGCTAGTGTTGATTATGGATAAGGACTCGCAGCAGGTGACGCACAATAACCAGTTTGTTGAAAGATACTGCACTGAAACGAAATATTCTGAGACATAAGAGCGAAGAAAGCTATGCGAAAACAATCTGTAGGAGTCCAAAACCTTATGGACATATAGCTCAACTGCGTCAGATACTTATCAGCCTTATAACTCACAACGACTATCTGTGACTGTAATCAAAGCTTTGCTCAAACGAAAGTTGTTCTGCTTAAACATTATCTCGTCGATGAGTGGAGGGACAATATTCAACCACTCACTCTGTGAATAAGCACTGGAGGATAGACATGTAACTAGATAATACAGATGTTTTGAACAAAAAGATATCTTCACTGGAAAATTCGAATGTTAATTGTAGTCATTATAGCAAAGAACGAACTTATTTCAATTCGTGTCATTCGAAAGAAGGGATATTACTTGAGTGATATTCACTTTTTGCTCATACAGAATTTGTGTGGGGTATGCATGTGGCTTATTTGACTATGGGTAACTATGAGTATGGTGGTGACACTAGCTAGGCGTTTTAGTGTGGATGTGAGTCTTAATTTTGCTGTATGCGTGCGTCTCGATATAGAAGGTGAAACGAATCAATGCATAGTTACCGACATTCACACCCCACATTGAAATATAGAAAAAGATTATAGTTTTGGATACGACATACCTGCGGGTGGAAAAATCTTTCACATTTCAATTTCAAACGAATTGTCATAATTCAAAAGCATGAAGAATAGTAATATTTGCAGCGACGATTCCAAGGCATGGCTTTCCGATAAATGTCCTTTGTTGAAATAAAAGTCAAACGAGTGACTATGTACGACTAGATTCTTCTTTAAACTTTAATCAGAAGCGCATTCCTACTTGATTATGGACTGTTCAAGTTTAGCTTATGTTTAATTCAATATCTAGAAAACATATCATTTACATTAATTTCATTCAGTTGGAAGTCCTTGTCTTCGTCGCACGTATCATCGAGTAATGCGTAATGGAGAGAAAAAATCGCTTTTATTTATATCATCAATACCCGACTTAAACTAATTGTTCGTATCTTTCACGGCAAGTGAACATGAGTATTTCAAATATTATCATTATCAATTTGATTCTCATAACGTGTAGCTGTGCATGTATAAGATATTAAGCTACAACTTAGATTATCAAGAATCTTGCAAAAACTTCTATCTTGTATTTACAAGTGATAAACCAACACTTTTACTGTGACTAGAATTTTAGTACAAAATATCGACACAACTAGTTTAATATCTCGTTATTCGAATATTGGAATATGAATATAAAAGTTGAAATTTTTCATGAATAGTATCGTTTGATAGATGAAATTCTTTCATTCAAATAAACTTTGTAGAAATTTCCATGAATAACTATTGCTTCAACGCAACTGATCATGACAATCAACATCGTGTATGTGCATACACTAAATTTCGTTCATTTGAGATATGAGAGAAACACTATTAAACTTTGAAAATTGCATTTTTAACTCGTGTTCTTGACACTATTCTTTCACTGTCCACTAATTCTGAGAACAATTCATGCGTATATAATCGAGTTTTTGGAGATAGGAAAGCTCAAGATATTTCAGTGACTCAGATTCATTTCAAATTTCTTTAGAGAATGGTCGAAATGAGGAAAACTAAAGATGTCGTTTTTCGTCCATTATCAATTTGATGATAAATACATATTTTGGTCTTGTTATTGGACAAAGATTTTATGTGGGATTATGGTGGTAATAGTGGACATCAAGCTTGTTATCCGTCATTGGAATCAAAGACTTGGCATAGAGATGAGATAAACTGTACATTTATGTTTTGTTTACATAAAAAATGTCAATATTCATAAAAAAAAAAGATAACTCTTTGTATGACGTTATTACTATTTATTTCCATAAGCATTTCTTATGTCGTTTGTTTTGCTAAATGTTTTACTTCATCAAAATACGCATGAGCTTCTTCATCATGGTTAGATTCAAGCAACTTATTTCCTTCTTCCTAAAACAATTAGACTAAATTCTCTTGTAACTGGCCATACAATTTATTCTCCACATTGAATAATCCTCTTAGTTTCTATTCGACGCCAAGTGCTTTCTTATGTTTTTCAATGTTGATGGTCAAAACATAGATACTATGTAAACTTGTTCTGGATGATACACGTGCAAGTAGCTGGCGAGCAAACTTACCAGATATAATCCGAAACTAGTTTCACATTGGTATTATTTTTAATATAATTATTTTGTCGCTAGACTCAAAAAAATGCAATTTTTTTAATGTGTTTTGAAATATTTTGACAATAGGATTTTATTAGTTGATGTTGACCATCTGCACAAAATATGACTATCGAGCCAACAGGCTTCGAGAGTCTCATGTAATGATAATGCTGTGTAAATATTTGCCGTGTAGGTATGTGCAGGTGTTGATGACTCCATCTCTCCTGCAAACAAACGAAGAAAAAATGAACAACAAGAAACACTTGAAGATCATATGTTGATAAGAATAAAGCATATTTTTTACAACATGACTCATTCGTGCACTGTCACTCTATACAACATAACGCACCAAGGAAAATGAAAGATATCTCATTTTGTGAAACACGATTATTAATGAGTGTTGATTTCCATAGCAAAAAGAGCAGTCACATCCACATTGACACCTAAACTCTATATTTCGACAACTTTACTTTCCATATTTCGGTAGTTTTACCTTTCGACATCGGTAGGGTGAATCGCACTATGCGATCCATTTCGTCAAAGTGTCGACTTACAACACTTAGGATGTGGGTATGAGTCTTCTAATTTTTCACAGTCGTACCCATACTTGCGAAACCTTACATAAATGTAAAACCACTGTTGAGAATTCATTATGACTGTAAAAGAATAAGTACTCTGGCAAACTCTTACAATTTTCCCGTGATTTACGGTTTTTTTTTTGCTTTTATTGTCAGCTACCATAATACGTCGAAGCACATAATGACTACCAACATTTTTCTCTTTGTCTCTGCTGCAGCACTGTTGCTGTCGTTCAAGACAATGTCTCAATGATGTTTGCCGACGTCATAAAAACTGAAACAGCAGAAGAGAAGCAGAACAATCCTTATATGAAGTCTTTCTTTTTTATATTTTTGTTAAAAAATAAGTTTGTCGATCTCAGATGCCACAGTACTTCAAGTTGTAAAACGAAAAATATGTATGCCAAAAGCAGGATATAAAAAAATACTGCAAAAGGCATGAATGTGGGAGGGTGAAGAAAAACCATCACATCCACAATAAATCTCGTTTTCTATTGTCAATAAATCGTTGTTGAACAGAATCATATCTACTTAATATCGTAATAGAATAGAATCGATAGGGTCCGAATTTGGAGATGGATGTTCTCTTCATCCACATCCACACTCTGCTATTGCTTGAAAATTTCTGGCGATGTCAAATGCTTGTCGCCCAATGTAGCACTCAGTCAATAAACCAAGTTGGTTGAGACATTGCAAAGGGTAATGCTGTCAGTTGATCTATGTAAATGAGTAGTACATCAGAATGCATAGAATGGCGTTTTCGAAATTTGATAGAACTCAACGTGGGGGTATAAACATGATTGAATGAAGAATAAAATCATGCTCACGTCCAAAACTACTTCATGTTAAAGTAAAAGATTCCTTCATTCTAAATAATCAGAATTGTACATAACAATTTCTAGCAAACCGATTTGAATGAAGATGACACTGTAGTGTTTAAGTAGGTACAATAAATAAATAATATTAAGGAGCTCATTAAAAAAGGTGAAAATATAGAGAAAAGAACTTGTTAAAACAATCAACATATCTCTTTTATTTTGAAACTAACGATATACATATGTTCTGATTAAATACAAGTCAATACTGAAATTCATTTGAATAAATATTTGACAGAAAAACGAACGTTTACATTACAATATAAGACTAACATTAAAAAATCAATATAGATCAATCGAGTTTGTCCGTGAAGAATCTATTAACTAATACCGTTTATTCTTTTTGGATGACTTACATGCACTCCTATCGTATTAGTACGACGAGGTTGTAATATTTTAAAAGTTTTTAGATGCTGCAAGACTTCTTTTGTTGTTAAAACGTAGGCAAATGGAATGAATAGATATACCAAATAAGGTGTAAAATATAACCAGAGAATCAATACACTAGTAAGAAAATTTGGATAGAAAGCAAGACGAATTATTGCAAACATAGATAAAGGAATTTGCGTGAATAAAAATACACATGCTACCGCTAACAGTTGGACGATCATTTTCCTTGTACGACGCCAGTTGAAAGCTATATTTAGTCGTCGTTTCTGTAAAATAACACGAATCAACAGGGTTATGTTAAAAACAATGACAATAGAGACCGGTAAAAGAATACTGCCTATCCAATCAATAGTTCCCAGTAAGACGTTCCACTGATAACAAGCAGAATTGCACAGAAATACAGTGAAGTTAAATGTATTTGTACATGAATTCATTAGAACGAGCATTCCGTACCAAATGATAGCTAAAATGCAGCAAAATACCATCGGAATATAATGAAAGAAAATTCTTTGGCATCGTGATATCATTATTCTCTGCGAATAAAAGACCAATACAAATCGTTCGACACTGGCAAAAGCCATACCAATATTGTTGATTGCTTCTAAAGTGTAATTAATAAAAATCCAATACAGACACAGCTGATCGGTCTGAGATTCCAATGATCCCCTTCGGAGAAAGCCCAATGTTATTGGCAGTTCAGTGACTTGAAGAAGAAGACAACTGATCAAAATCAAGATCATGCTGTGATTTGGGAGGCGACGCAACTCGCGCTCACGAACAATACAATAGAATATGAAGATACAACAGAGTACAGAAGCTATTTGAAGAGTTTGCAATATATAATATTTCACAAGGCGAGTTGTTGGCGTTTCGAAAACGCCTGTGTCCATTGTATCGTCGGTCAAGTTGTTCATGATGTGATTCAGTTCAAGAAAAGTTTTGTCGTTAGTTACCAGCTGCCACTAAAGTCATATATGTGTCAAGCTTACATGTACGAACCAATTGAGGCACTTTTTTTGTCATTCATATGAGAAGTTGTTAGTTACACTTGATAAATGTCGAAATGAGTCTAGAAAAAAATGTATCAAAGTAATGTTGTGATGCCTACTTGGAAGGGCGACAGAAATTTATTCACTTGTATAACATTCGAGTCTGAGATTTTCCTATGAATATAAACGATGTTAAATCATCGTCCGTAATATTCTACTTCAACATGATCCATTTGCTTGGCACTTAATGTGTTTTGCACCCGTCTCTATCTAATTACGTCATGTTCAAAGTGGATGCAAGTTGAAACGACGAAAAATAAGGAAAGATGTTGCACATGGAACCAATCTGAATCAGTTCAATATAAAATTCATTTAGACTCCGATTTCAATATAGACTCTCGAAAAAGTCTCCATCAATGTTAGCATTTAGGTCAAAATTAAGCGTCATTCTGAATAGCTTGTACTTTGTCAATAATCGCCTTTGGTTTAGTCTTCACACCAATTGTTAACGTTCTCGCTCACAAAGAGCGACGAACACAGTTAACGTGTGTGTGTGTGTTTTATTCTCTCTGTTTATTCTTTTACAAAACAAGAGTTTATATACGCACATGAAAAACATGGACAAAATAG
>CAJNSZ010002969.1:0-12742 GCA_905329745.1 Rotaria sp. Silwood2
ATAGCAAAATAGAGCACTCTTTTCTCTATTAGACTATATAGAAAGAAAGTTTTTTTTAAGCTTACTATATGGCTATGTAACGTCGTGATCAGAACTTTTGGTACACCCTAAGTATATAGGAGTCAGAAGAATCAACAATGGTTCAGGTGGAGCAAGAACAAACTCAACCACGTTCTATGTGTCGTAGAGAAGTCACATCAGTGGTTCATGAAAACATTTTGATGAAAGCAAAACAAGAATATGTGGATAGTGTCTTGAATTTTAGTGATTATCAAAACAGGTTGTGGGTGTGTGTATGTTGTTCAAGAATAAAACAACACCTACACCCACAATCACACTCACTAATGAAAATAATTTCTTTTAAATATTCATATATTAATCAAAACCATATGAAATTTTTACAATCATTCTCATCAATAGCGACATATAGCTCATCATTCAGTGTGGGGTGTGGATGTGGGTAAAGAGAAGAGTCTAACATCCACATCCACACTAAAGATAAATTCGGAGAAATTTTTTTAATATTAATTGAATGATCGACCACATGATGAACAAAAATTTGCCAATTGATTTGATCTTGGTTGACTTCATTCAGAGCAAAACTTTGCATATGTGTCAGAATATGGCGGTGGTTGAGCATCATCTTGTCGAAGTGGAACTGATGACTGGAGAAGATGTGGATTGGGATAAACTGGAGAATTTTGACCAATCTCAATCACTAGCTAAAACAATGAGGAAATAAAAGAAGATCAGATTAGAATATTTAGAATGTTTTTCAATGCTCATTTATCTCTAAATACGTCATTCCGCTTTCTCTCTCTATGATACATTTTGAACTTGTTTTTTTTACTGTTTGAGAAGACTTGAAAAAAAATTCGATTTGAGTGTATAATGAATTAGATGTGATGTTAGTTATCAATACGGAGAAGATCAACAAGAGATTATTACTTACAACATAGTGAACTTTGTGACGTCGGAATTTGCTTTGATATCCTTCACTGTATATTCTAGTGGTATTCAATCGCCAACTACATGGAATTGGTGATCGCATGGAGTATTTCATTGATTCTTTAGCAATCACTTCTCTCAGTCGACTCAGACGGCGTGATTCCATTATACAAGTTCCAATAACACAACACATCACTCCAAGACATGTCACTCCAAATCCAATGGCAACTACTGAATGAGATCCATTGCTACTATCATTGATGGATGTTATTCCTCCGATACTGATTAAAAATATTCCCATAGCGATGCACAAAACAATAATAACGGTAAATCTGGTACACCATTTCGTTGTAGAAATGCTCCGATTGATATTATCGATTGATTCTCTAAACTCTTCTGGGCTAATAATGCCATTCAGATGTGTTGGATAGGTTGAATCAAATTGTGCCCGTAGACATCCACCTGTAATATTAGAAGAAGAAGCCGCTCATATTAAATTAGTCATCAAATAGATGAATCTGCACTTACTCCTTATCATTAAAATTGAGACAGAACTAGGATTGTGTGAAGTAGTGTTCATTTTTACACGTGACTCACGCTAAATAAGAAACATGCCAGACGTAGATTGATTTTGATTCGAATATCAATGATATTTGAGATATTTTTCATGAAAAGAAAAGTAACAATTACTGATCTAATTATCGAACATCTTTCAGACATATCTAAACGCATTGTTAATCGCAAATAGCTGCGCATGTACGCAATTTGTGTTTGAAATACATTAGCGATGAAATAAAAATAACTGAAACTGCTACAGGTCGATTTTAAATCGTACTTTCTGTCATTGTCATGATTCAATTCGAAAGAAAATGAAACCTCATGTTGAGAAGAAAGAAAGAACACAAGGAGAGGCCGATACGTTAATATTGCGTGTGTTATCATCTATCTTTTTCATCATTCACTATCAGAGTTTTAAACAAAACTTCTGACCTGTCTATCTGTGACAAGCACAGATCACACTTTTTAGGCCTGTGCCTCTCATAAGTAGACTGCTTTAAAATGAAATGCTAGCTGCCTGTCATTTATTCTTTGCACTTTGTACAAAAGTATACTTTTTGTGGTGAATCTGTCACTAGCAACGAATCGAGTGGATGAAATATATGTATCATGGGAAGCTAAAGATTTATCTCTCGTCAATATTAGTAGATAATGTTATTGCTCATGGTATTTTTCTGCTAGGTTAAGTTTTTTACAAATGTATCCTATAGTTCCTTCTCTTGTCTCAATACTAAGCACTCCAACCGGGCTTACATAACGCTTCTTTGCTGAAATCTAAATCGCTATGAGTGTTGTTTTGCTCATGACTTGGATACTTATTCTTTCTTTTTCTTCGTCAAGAGCAGACGCATTGTTTTGTGCTTACATTTCTCTCTTTGCTCTTCTCTTTTCTATCTTCCACCATTGCGAATCATGTACTGAACAATGAGAGCTTATTACACTCATTATCTAGATGAGGCACTCAGGGACTCAAGAACTAAACGGATTTTAGACGAAAATATTGGTAACCATCGACAATATACGTTTGGAAGTGGTTATTTTATCTCACAGATCCATGATTTTGGTGACGAACAGCAATAGGAAGTCATTCATTTCTTGACAAACAATGAAACTTTTAAATGATTTTTTACACTTTTGTTAGCAGAAATATTCAGGCCGAAAAAAATCAACAAGAAAAACGCGTCAAAATCGAACGTGTTACAACTTGTGAATACGCTTCTATATCGTTTAAAATTCTAACTCATCATAACTAGTCAAAATATGCAACTCTTTATGGTATTCCTTTCGTTTGATATTTCGACATAGTTTTGTAACGTTGAATTCTTTTACCCATTTATAACGTGTTAAGATGTGTGCTTTTCAGGATATGGAAATCATTTAACAATTTAAACGCGTTTTTAAATTAAGCGATCTGTGTAAAGAAAAGCAACAATTTTGTACTTCAAGATTTCCTGAGAGATTACCATGATGCCTTGTTAGTTATTCAGTTTTATTCTGATCCTATATCACTGTCATGTAAGTTAGACTTGATGACTTTATTATCTGCTAATCTATTTCAAATTATACCATTAAAACTTCTCGTAATTCATATAAATTTGTTAAATTTGAGTTACGAAAAAGGTTATGTTGTATAGTTTGGAATAGATTAACAAACTGAATAGCTAAGAAGTTATCATGGCAATCCCTCAGGATTGTCCATAGCGTGAATAGACGAAATTTACAGATATGTGGATGTGGGCGAAAAGAAGATCTTCCTTCTTACTCACACCCTTGTGAAAACTTAATTATTACCATTCAATTAAGGGATAGCGCAAAACTTTTGTATTAATTGTAGCGTTGCAAGGAACTATGGTGTAGACGTTATCCGTTGTTGCTCGAAATAGTGAAGTGTTTAATGCAAAAAAAGTTGCAAGCTTGTGGACTTAAGAACGCCATGCCTCACAGAACAGATTATCATTTTATTTGTTTATGCTGAGTTTTGTAACATAAGGACAAGGCAATATTGACGTACAAAAAATAACTTTTCTGCATATTTTTATAACAGTCGAAATGAATAGTATTCTAAAATCTTTAGGAATCACACGTGTTTGATTACTGTCGATTGTAGTCGAAAAAGTAGAGTCTACTCAACGAGAAAAGTTTCCAGAAACCTGATTGAGTTCTCTACAAAATAATATTATGTGAAATAGAATGCAACTTCTTTTTCAGACATTTGGATGAAAATTTGTTTTGAGGTTGTAAACGTTGAATGGAGGTTTTAAATCAAATGTTTTTGCTAATGAATCTCTTTTACCTAAGACCAACTAATTATTTGACTATTGGCTATTGTAGAAAAGGCTTCGTTTTAATTAACAAATTTAGATGCGTGCATGATATTCAAAGCGACGAAACTGGAACGAAGAAAACGTCAGACAAATATATTTCGAGAAAAAGATTGTGACCAAAATAGAGGAAAATTTTCCAATTGCCGTTTCTTCTACGACTTTATTGGTTTTGGGAGAAGTTTTCCGGTCAAACATTTAATATCTCTGTATTGAATACTTTACTTTCTCTAGCAAATAATGGATAAGTTCTCTAGCATATTCTCTTACAACGCTATACTGAAAATAAAACCAATACCCAGCATTTTCATTACTCGTTAGTGTCCAAGTATTAATATTTGAAAAAATGTACAAGCCTTCACTAGTAAGTTAGACGATATATTTCAGCCCCAAAATCTGTTTTCAGATATTCAGGCATCCCACATCACATGAAAATGCCGCGAAACATTGATCAGAGGGCGTCAAACTGGGTGAGGAAAGTGTCACATGTAGAATATTTGAATATTTTATCTGAATGCTTGGATATCTGAATTCAGATTTCGAGTTTGACACTAATAACCCAGACAGGCTCGACCAGAAAACAATGCTGACAGGTACATACAGGCTGAAAAAGACACTAACCTGTTGTGGGAAGGTCAAACCTCACAAAAGTCGGCCTATCTAATCATTGTTCCGTACTATTTACCTTTCTTGATTGCTTTTTCAATTCTGATTTTTCTTTATCTCACTACTTTTCCATACCCTTGAATTCAATCACCTACCAAATCCAGTTCAACTTCCTGGGAGCTAATGATTTAAAACACAGAATTATGCTCAATCAATGTATTACGATTATGCTAATATTGTTTAGGAAGCATTGCTAATGAACAATAGAGGGTAGGCTATGAATTGCATGGGAACTGAATGTAATTAAATAGAACATGAACATTAAGCGACAAAAGAAATATTTGATCTGATCATAAGTCAGTGAGGAAAGAAAAAAAAAAGAAAGTGAGAGATCAATTAAGAAAGGTGAGATAGTACTGAGTGATCGGGAGTCAAAATGATTTAACATACGATGTTGATCAATATGTCTCTCTTTGAATTCTTCCTCTATCTGCAACATATATTTCTTTTCTTTTACTGCTAAATTATGAAAACAATAGACTAAATGCATTTAAATTGATGTGCGCCTGTTTCAGTCTTTTTTGGTTTGATCCGTACTGATGTGTTCATTGAATACTTTTCGAAATTTCAGTAGCAACACATTAATGAAAGTTGAACGTGTTGCATCCAATGAATGCGTAGAAAATCAGTCCAGATCGATACGTAGCACATTGAAATGCAACTTTTCGTCCAGATATATTCATGCATTATCAGCAGAGCGTTCTTTACTAAAGCAGCAATACGAAGCATATACGTGCAAGTAATTCAAACGGGTTTCGATGCACTTTTCATCACAGTCAATCGATCGCTTGCATATGCGTTTGATTTATTATTTTTGAATTTTCCAAATGTGATCTACTGTTCTTCATGAGTATTTCATGTAAGTGCACTAGAACCTATGATCAATTTTAGACGACTTAATAGATGAATCTTGAATATTTTATTTTTTGTTCATCGTACTAAAGCGCAATTTTGGACATCATGTAGGATTAATTTGGCACGAACAAGTGTTCGAGAATCACCATCTATCTGATGATAATGTTCGAAAATAATTGAATTCGAAATGAAACAGTTCGTCTCATAAATGATATATGTAGTAATAATTCAATATCCCCTCGTTCTCTTTGTTCTATGAACACCATCTTAAATATACCTGCTAAGTTCTGATAAAAATACCTTCTATTTTGTCAAATTCTAAGTTATCTCCTAAAAACAGTAATTAAAGTAAATTTTGGATAAGTGTTAGGTACCAATACAGATATCCGATGTTGTCGACCTTTGGAGTGATAAATGACGAATCGTTTCGTTCTAATATTAACTATTCTTGTATTCATCGAGATAAACAATAAGGAGCATTGTATCAGACTATTCTTACTTTTGATAAAAAAAAAGAAGATTTTTCATGTCGTGTCGAGGAAAAACAAAGTTTTCAGGGTAGAAGGATCTAAAATTCTCATCATTCACTCATGGTCACTATATCTCGGAGAAAATTCGATGCCTCACAACACATGAGACAAATATAATATTAAGAGGAAAAAAAAACAAATAATTTATTCAACGACAATGGCTAATGTGTAACATCTGTCAATTTATTTCTATATGCTATGTCGCAATTATCACAGAATAAGTAAACGTAACGTTCTATACGCCTTCAGTGATCATTTTCTACTTTATATGCAATAATCTAGTATTCATCATGGGCAGCAATGCTTTATAGTCAGAATATCGACAGAACAGGAAAAAAAAGTATCACATCTATACAATCATAAAACAATTTGCTTTCCTGTGCTGATAGTATAAGTCATTTTCTGGAAAAGTCAGTTTTCAAGGCAAAACAATGATTTTTCACACTGAAATAATACATGCTATTTGATAATCCGATTGCTTACAACAATTGTAATAAATGATTGATATGTGATGAAAATGTGTTAAGAGTAATAGACCAACAAACAGAAAACATCATGGAAAATATATAGCAAAGTTAGAACGATTGAGATAATCTACATATACATAATTGCCATTGCATACATGTTAAGCAGTTCCTTTGTAATGACGATTATACATGATGAGATGGCGTTAGCTCTTAGTATTCTGACAGAATTCTAATTAACAAAAACAATAAGTCAATCCTCGAGTGTAATATACTTTGAAGAAAAAAAAAGAAGGAAAGCCAATACTACTTCAATCGATAATTGCATGCTAACATCTTCTTCTCGGTACCGATTCGTTAACAATCAGTCTATGAAACGTCTCATCAAGAACAATCATTAGTATCATTCTAGTCTCATCAACCTTATTATATTTTTCTCTTTATAAAAATGTTGACTGAAAGCATAGCTGATCGAACTCCAAACAATTCCATAAGCACCATTAAGAATCAATTAAGTGTTTGAAACCCTTTACATACGTCGTACGATATACTTGTAGAAACGGATTAAACAGCTTGTTTTTTCGGCTGCGATCCCTATTTTTTTTATCCAAGGACTTCCATCGAAACTATCATCATTCAGTAGAGAATCGAATTCTGCATCCATCACAAATTCAGGAGCGAGTGTCAGCAAGAAAAACTCGAATCTGCTGCTAACTTTCCTTATGTGTGGTAGTTGCGGTTGTAGAAAAGACTCACACCTACATTCTCTTTTGTTATGCTGATCATTCTCATGCATACAACCCAGCTAATTATTCACTTTATAATAAAATACACAGAATATCCAAACGAATTTAACTTTGTATTTTAATTATTTATATACAAGATATTACAAAAAAGATGCAAATCACTCGTTCAGCACGACTTGAAAAAATATGTCTCATGCTCTTCTTAATAGCAAAAATAAATAAAATGTATCGTTTTATACACAAGAAAAATAACGTGAAACAAATGCCTTAACAAGCTTTGATTAGAAAACGAAGAGTTGCTGTTTGCTAAATTTGAAAATTATTTGTTGTTTATTGATTCATTCGAACATGAAGAAATAAAATATATTAAGAATCGAATTGATTTTCATTTAACTTAATTCGTTTATGATTAAGTCTAATGTGATTCATTTTCTCTCTAATCTCATATAATATATCGTCCAGTATGTCTTCGAAATATTCAATCAATAGTTTCAATTTCTACAACTGAAAGATTTTGATATCATTCCATCATGATTTCGACGTAATCTAATTGATTGATCGGTATTTGTAAAAGTTTGATTTGATGTGAAATTATTGAACATATACTATCAGAAATAGATACCAGAGATGAGATCGGCTCATGTCTTTTTGGAACCTAACCGAATCGAATCAAAATTTATATTAAGCTAACAAATGTTCAGAGCGTTCCAAAAGTCATAATTATTGTTTAAGTGAATACAATTCCATTACTGATCAAGCTCAATCCAGAATATTTTTCCATTTTAAAGGGGTAGGAGCTAGGCAGTTTTCAATTTTAAAAACCAAGTTCATCAAGAGTCGAAAAGGTAGTACTTGGTTACGATACAAAATGTAGGCTTTTTTTTTCAATATCGAAAATAATATGTACTGTTTTTTATCGATATTTTTTGAATTTTTTTCATTTTTATGCGCTTCAGATAATTTAAATCTTTTATTATGATTTCATAATCATCTGTTCTGATGAACAGTTACAAGAAGATGGCGAACAACCAAGTTTAACGACAAATGAGCTATAAAATGATATTATATTAGGGGTGATAGCGTAGCGTTAGCATTACATTACCTAACACTATTTTTAATGCTTTTGTATTAGAAATAAGAAAATAATTTAAGACTTTCGTATTTAAAATATCATCATTTCGATATTAATGTTCACAAACAATGAATTAAATAATGCTAATTATAACTCAATATTAATACCAAAGCATTAAATTACATTTTTAACACTAATGCAAAACCATTAAAATATTTACTTAATTCCAACACAAAAGCATAAGCGTTTTTCTAATACTCATGCTAAGCCCATGCGTCTATGTAGCGTATTCGTTTTCACAGCTATTAAAGTTTTTGAAGAACAACTAATGAACTGCTTTGAAGTGATGCATACATAATTCAGTTGTTTTCCAACCAAACCAAACAAAATCATTACAACAGAACGATGAAAGATCTAGATGATCTGAGTTAAATAATAAGAGAAGAAAGATTAGAATTGAAGTAAAAAAAAAACACCGTATTTGGTTTTCAGTATAGAGAAAAGGTCTAATTATGTGTTGTAGTCAAAGTGCTACCTTTTCTAGTGTCGGTGAATGTGGTCTTAAAAAGAACTTCTTATTTTCCCCTTTCAAATAAAGAAAGTCTTGGATTTCAAAATTAGTAATTCTATCATAACAAGTTTCGACCAGTTCCCATTCCAATTTCAATTAGTTTTAGGAATTAGTGCATTCCTTCACCGGACCGGTTTCATCTCTGATGGAAAAAATTCATATTTACAATAGCGACTATGAAAGATCAAAGATGAAAGAGAATATGATTGTTCAAGAATAGAAATTGTGTTAAACAAAATATTTTGATTATCTTTGTTGAAATAATGATTAACTTCAACCAATTTTTAAATATCGATTACTTATATAAGAAATTCTAATGAATTCAGAGGAGATCGTGTATAAATCTCTATATTATGTTTAGTTACATCAGAAAACATAGAATGGATTCTTGTTAATTTCTACAAATAAATAAATATAAACATATTTGAGCAACAATTTATTTCATTACAAACTTCTTGTTTCATATTTTCATTTGTTGATAATATCAATCGTAATCTTTACTGTTAATGGACCGTTATTCAACAACATAGTCAAGTAAAAAAAAAAATAATTTGAATCTAATTCATATTGAAGAATCGATTTACAAATTGATATTAAATAAATTTGAATTCTGTATAGTTGATTAGAATCTCATTGGCAGGCTACAAACCATTTTTTATATTCAATCCAAAATGACCTTTGAAATGATTTAATTATTAATTCAAGATCTTCTCGAGTTTGACTAATTAATTTAGAAATATCAATGAAAAATTCAAAATCGTTCAAATGAAGAAGATTTATTTGAATAAATTGTTCGCATCGTTTACTATCTAATACATATTTTTCACCAATTAATTTTACATAATTGAGAGATGGCATTAACACGCGAAATTGCTTAAATTCATTGGTTGTAACATCTAGTTTTTCTATAGTCAACGAAGTTACAAGGAAAAACGAACATGTCTACATCATATTCTTTATTAACTTCGATAGATTTTGTTTCAGAATTACTGTATGAAGTTGACGAACACAGGAAAGCATAGTTAACATATATAAAAAATAATCTCTGATTTTACAATTAAATATTCAATTCGACTTTTCGAAGATTAGATTGAATATGTAATGAAAATGAAATGTTTTAAAATCATATTCAATTGAAATTCTTCAATACCAAGAAAAGTTATTGAATGAAGTCGAGTAAACTGTCGAAGACGAATCAATGAAATAAATAAACCTATTTGATTTGATGTATGGTATAGTTATGAAGTCTTAACGATACAACATTTTTAAGAATTAATTAAACGACAGAATAGGTAAAAAATTGGCTTTGATGTTGACTTAAAATTCAAGATATGTCGGTTATAAGTATTGATCATTGCTCGAAGTAAACAACATACCGGCAGAATTGAAAATAAAATAGTTTGAGCAACAAGATTATCAAAAATACAATGAAACATTGCTACTGGGAATATTTTCATTGATGGATTCGTATTATTTGATATTAGAGATCGAATATTCTATATTGAAAGTTTCCAAGTTTACTTCTTACTAATGTAAGCAACTGTGAATGTTACTGTCTGCATAGTTTCTTTTTATCTGTGACAAAATAAAAACAGGACGAAAGAAAATATTTCACTTACTCGTTTTCTCCCGTGTTACATGTGATGATAGGTGACGAAGGGAAATTGAGTGAGTCATTAACTTAACATGTGAGCGAAAAACTCAGATTCTTGAAAGAATTTTTATTAATCAGATGTTTTTTTTTCGATATTCTCTTTCAAATATTGACTCTGGAAGAAAGATTTTGTAGCAAAAAAAAAAAAGAAATCGGTATGCTCTTTGCCGAAAGTCACATCATCAAAATTCGGCGATCTTCGTTTCAATGATGGAACATATCGATGATATTCTGAGATATTTATTGTGCTTAGTAACTCAAGCGGTGTGCTAAGTTAATAACTAACTTAACTGAACAAAAAGAAAGCTTCCTATGTCAAAATAGGAACTAAGAAAAGATTAGGTCGTAATTCGTGATGCGCACATCATAGTTGAATAGATGCTCGAATGGCATTCGGCAATCTGTATTTCAGTTATGCTCATTTAGGCGATAAGGTACTCAAGAACAATCATTTTTTTTTGCGCAAAAAAGTTTGTGGTAGAATGTATTACGGGCACAAAAATATATGTAATTATAATTTTATGCAGTGAAGGTATCAAAAAATAGGCTGTAGTGCAATATCAAAATGACAATCACCGTTAAGTGTTTATATTTGTTGAATTAACAATCGTCCTTGATCATATGCGTGAGATAATGTGAAAGTCTATTTGAACTGTTGCATCATACGATGAGCTTGTGCAGCATGTCGATCGAAATCATCATCAAAATGAAATCGTTGTAAACGTTGCTCAATATCGCGGTTCATGTCAACTGGTCGAAATGGATCTGCAAAAGGAGAAAAATTTTGACGATGCTCTAAATCACCGAAAATCGGAGACAAAGGAGTCGGAGTGCGTGGCCGTTAATGTTTTACAATGTTGAGAAACTGTTGATGACCTTCATCTTGAACTCGAAGAAAGTTTGGTGATGGTGATAAAGCTGGTGGTGGTCGTCGATCAATTTTTATGTCATCCTTTTCAAATTTAGGACTCATGTTATCGATGCTTTCATCGTCAAAATATTTCATCCAGTTGATGAAATGTGGAGAACATTTCTGATCTTTTTCTTGACGAAAATCAGGTCGACGAATGTGATTGAACTGTTTGATCATGTCATCGAAATGTTGACGTATTAAATCAGAATCCATATGCGGTCTTGGTGGTATAGAGACTGGTTTTGGCTCTATGGGACGTTTCTGTTTTTTATATTCGTTGTAGAACTTCACGAGAATGTTATTTTTAGCTGTTAATGTTTGACTTGCATAGTTTGAATGTTTTTCTTGGATATGTTTGTCAGACGCTCGTCGGAAGCTATAGAGTATATCTTGGAGTTGGACTGCTGTTGGTCGTCGAATCGGTTCATCATTAATGCATTGAGTAATTAGATCAGCAAAGATTGGACTCTGCTCTGTCAGTTTGATACGTTTGATTGCTTTATTAAATTGATGTGCTTTTTCGGTAAATAATTCGTTGAGTGTCAATCCATAAGTGAATATATCGAGAGATTGATCATACTGACCATCTCCACTAGATAAAAAGTGCAACAGTACATTAGTGAATTGATTACTAAATTTTTTTTTATAGTATTACCGATGAAATTCAGGTGGCATAAAAGGCAGACAACCTATCAATGTGTGCTTCTCCTCTGGATTGAATATATGTGCAATACCCATATCACCGATTTTAGCTGTATAATTGTTTGAAACCAAAATATTATCAGGGCGAATATCTCGATGAATCAAACAATGAGCATGTAATTTTCGCATACCACTGACGATATGACATGCCATGGAAAGTTTACGTCGAAGTGAAATCTTTTCACTTCGATCATAGATCACATTGGCAAGACTGCCGCGATGCATAAATTCTGTTATCAAATAGCATTCTTTAATTCCATTGCCGATCATATGTTCACCGTAGCCCAGGGTTTTGAGAATATAAGCACCGGATAATTCTGCATAAGCAGCTAACTCTTTTCGGAAACTGTTCTCTAAATGGCTTCGCTGTGGTGTTACTATAATGACCTTGCAAGCTACATGACGCTTTTTTGATACCCATGTCGCTTTATACACTTGACCTATGTATATATATATATGCAAATATATTAAAGAATGAGGAGAATTAAAGACAAAAACAGTTAAAAACTCAACACACCAAAAGCTCCTTGGCCAAGAATATCACCCTTGCGAATATCAGAAATGTCAATCTTAATTAGATTTTGATCGCTTGCAATAACTAATGGATCAGTGTTCTGGTGATTGTGAGCGCCTGTAGATGTCGTTGGTTATCATCTACAGTGTTCCGCTCTATTTATTGTCGTTCTGTTACGCAATCGATTGGAAAACACCGCTCACGTGATTGAGTTAGTTGATATTACGC
>CAJNSZ010002970.1:0-12737 GCA_905329745.1 Rotaria sp. Silwood2
CCGAATTCTTGTAAAAGCGTACTTAGCATCTTGATACATTCTCTCACACACCTTCTCCATGATCAATTCAAACTGTATGTGTTATTAGACGATATAATCACTCATAAAGTCTACTAATATTGTTTAAGGACTTCCGGAAACTTGAAATCGCACAATGCCCAAAGTGTGGTTTCTTTACTGTAATTAATTAGTTGATTAATATTTTTATTAAGATCTCCGATAGTTGCTGAAACTGAACTATTGGCTATTGCCAAAGATCCCTCCTGTTTACAGTCAAAAATTTTACAAAAACACAACTTTTGACAATTGCCGAAAGTCAAGTGCGAAAGTCAGTACGACGAAATTCATGCTATCCTTTTTTTCTATAAAAGACATTCTTCAAAACCAGACGTTTTCTATGCAGTTCGATTAAAATCTATCGAAATCGAAATATCCGTTTCCAATGAGATTCAAGCAAGATGTTTTATTGGTTGATGAGAATTCATAATACCTCTCAACTAACCAACTGAGAAAATATGCTTGAATACATGTACAGGAAACCGAGTTTTTCGACTGACGTATTCTTAGATTAAAATTAGTTGGGAATCATTGTTCTTCAAAAACAGAACTTCGAAAAGAAACGTTCCGCATTAAATCAGTATTCACTTGAGCCTACTTTCTTTATCATCTAATACAAAATGAATTGCAAAACAGAAATAACTGTAACTTGATGTTAAGTCACGAGATTAGTTTAGATATTTTGTGGGTATTCGTGTGAGATATGCGAACAGAAAAATTCCCACACCACACACCCACACCATTCTGAACAATAGTTATATGCAAACGATTTCGGTGTTGTTTTATTATCAATAAGAGAATCAAATGTTCTTGGTGATTTAAAAAGAAAATGGTTTGAAGGAAATCTTTTTCAACAGTCATTTTTATCTAATACATCTATTAGTATAACTAAACATTGCAACAATGAATAGTTTACTTCTTACTTTTGCAATCATTAATATTCTATTATTGATATTATTTGCATGAAGAAAAAGATTTTCTATCAATATCATCATATCGAAAGAATCGTTTAATTCAAAAACAGGTCTTTGAGCTAAGATATTTAATCAAAACTTTTTTCTAAACATATACATAACTCTCAAACAGCTTTGTATGATGTAACAAAATTTTAAATGCAAAACTGTTTTTATTTGAATGAAGTGTAAAATATGGTTCACTTCTAGAGTTTTTCTTTTTTAATAATCAGTGAAAGATAAATAAATGTATGAATTCCTATTAAAACTTAATATAAAAATGAAATTTATTGCACGATATATTAGTTTTTCTTCTAAAACTTTTATGATAATAGCCTATTATGTCTAGTGTATATTAATTTTCAAGTTTTCTCTATAAACTTTTGACCATATTCTATGACATAGTAGAGGGGATACATTTCTATCCTTTACATCACTAGCAAGTGATAAAATTCAATAAGACTAATCACAACGCGTTTTGCTAAGTTTTCATTGTCATCAACTATACAATCACACCCACACCCAACCATTGTTGATTTCTACTGTACTAGGAGCATTTGATGGTAGTATTGAAACATGTTTCTAGATGAATGAGTCCTAAAAAGGTTCGCATCTAAATCTAATATAATGCATATGGTACAAGGGAGAAAAGCCGATACTCCATCTACTCCAAAAAGAAATTGGAGTAGAGCGGAGTACGACAGGAGTATGACTGGAGTAGAGTGGAGTATCACTGGAGTACGGCTGGAGTAGAGTGAAGTATCACTGGAGTACGAATGGAGTAGAGCGGAGTATCACTGGAGTACAAGTGGAGTATAGGGATGCAACGGTGACGATCATTCACCGCTTAACCGTCACCGTTTCACCGGTCCAAACTGATAACCGTAGGTACGGTTCCCGGTCCAACTACGATAACCGTAGGTACGGTTACCAAGTCAAACCCATTGGCAAGAAAAACACCATTTCATGAGAAAATAACGATATTTCATAAAGGTTGACGAAAATAAATCGAGGTCGGAGAATCCGAATCTGAAGTCAGCTTTTGAAAATTTTGAGTTTTAGTCTTCACATATAATGTTTTTCAGGAATAAATCTTTCTAGAAACAAAGACGATTTTCAAGAAGCGGTTTAGTTTTGGGAAGAGACAATTGAAAAGTTCAAGGATCTGATTTCAGATTTGGATTCTTCGATTTCGATTTACTTTCTTGAGCCTTTATAATATATAATTACTTTTCTGTAAAATATTTTCCTTTGTCGAAAAAATTCAATTCAAAATTTTCAAAAACTGACTTCAGATTCGGATTCTCCGACCTCGATTTACTTTCGTCAATCTTTATAAAATATCTTTATTTTCTCATGAAATGGCGTTTTTCTTGCGAATGGGTTTAACTTGGTAACTGCACCTACGGTTATCGTAGTTGGACCAGTAACCGTACCTACGGTTATCATCACCTTTGCATCCCTAGTGGAGTAAGGTTGGAGTACGACTGGAGTAGAGTGGAGTATCACTGGAGTACGAATGGAGTATCGGTGAAGTATCAGTGGAGTACTAGTGGAGTATGAGTGGAGTAGTGTGGAGTATGGGTGGAGTATGCACTCCTGGAGTATCGCATTTTCCCCCTTGATATTATACGTGTTGTATATAGCAAAAGTATAATCTTATTGGAAAAGTAAATAAACTGAAGAAGGACATATATACCTTAAAAAAATTTTCAAATTTTATTATAAATTTTATTCATTAACATCATAAAAAAAATTAAGTGAATTTATCACTAAAACAAGAAAAGACCTTATATTTAATTAAACAATAAATGCAGTATTCTTAATTCAAAAAGTCAATATTCAAACGAGCAAGGATTTGGAAAAATTTTTTCGTAAGTTTCGTTTAAACACTTTTGTATCTCTTTACTTAATAATGGTAAATTGTCATTTATACATACAAAATAAGAGGATTTATCAAGAAATGCATTGTTCAATGTTCTTTGAATTATGCTAGGATTAGAATTTCCTAACATCTCAAATCTTAATATGTTTCGTGTTTTCAAAAAACTATAATAATTAGAATAACCCATGTAGATATATAATGTTTGTATTGACGGGTCTGTATGCATTCTAAATGGATGGGATATTAACGAGTTCATTTCTTGTCGAAATTCATTCCATATTTTAGTACCAATCTCTCTGTAAAGAAGTAGCGGGCCATGAAAAGCAATTGAATACAAACCATTATCTCCAAGTAAAGGAACTGATCGATTTCTTAGTCCTATATTGATAGCCGAATATATATGACCATCATAAAGTTCACGCGGGTGAATATGAATATTAAATTTATCAGCATTCAAATCGATTATACTTTTGTTTCCATCAATTATTGCGGTAGTTGGTAAAGGTTTTCTAATAAAAATATCATCGTCGAACAGATAAAATGGAGATGATAGAGTAGGAATATTATGTACCATGGATTGGATTGCTATTGAATTGAATAGAGGATGTTTCGGAGGCGTTACATTGGTGTATTTAAATAGTTGCTGATGATTAACAATTCTTATTCTCGAATGATTAATATTTAAATAATCTGGAACTTGATTATTTGTCACTAGAAATATCCTTCTGGCCCATTCTTTACCATTTTCTTCAATAGATCTAAACAAGTATTTTAACTGATTCAAATCGCGAAATCGGTTCATTGACATCGATTTATGTCCATTGTATATAACCGTTCTATGCAATTTCAAAGTTGATCTAAACAAGGACTTCAACTGTTTCGGATTACGAAATCGATTTCTTGAAATCAAAGTATGTAAATCAGGTCTAACCATCCTCATGGATTGTATAGATGAACTCAACAAGTTTTTCAAGTTTTGGTCATCGTTGTTAATCCATAACACCACAATATCAATAGCCGCTGAACACGAGTGAATTTGACATGATATTTCTGTTGATTTACACTTATGATTTTCTAATTCATGGTAATTGTGGATATTCACTTCTTCCGAGTATAAATCGCAAAGATTTTGATATTGCAAGCTATCATTTTCCTTCGAATAGTTGCGAAATTGAGTTGAATTATCGGACACAGTGTATTTGATTACAGCATTGATGAATTCAATTTCGCTGATTAAAATCCAAATTATCTCACAGAACATAAACGCTATCTCTAGAACCACACAAAACCAAATTGTGCGCTTCAAATACATTCAATATTAGAGCCAAAAGAGACTTAAATATAGTGTTCAAATTTATTGTATGCGAATAATTTGTTTAAATTGCTTCAGTCAATGAAATTGTGTAAGAATATATGAGTATAATGGATTGACTTTTCTGCACGATCACCTATATGAGATATCAAGTATAAAAAGTCAGAAATTATTCAATAAACTTTATCAATTCATTCTAGTGATTTTTCCAATTGTAAGTAGTAATTCAATAAGAAATATCAATGTAAATGTAATTAAGTAGTGGTAGTCCGATAAATAGGATTGTTCTCTTCCTTGCTTACAAGGGTGCTGCTCTAAGTAGTTCGTCACTTTTGATCCTATACTTTGCTCATAAGTAGGAGAGCTACAGACTAGTAAAAGCTTAAAAGAATATGGATCCCTGTTGTGATTTGATCCAGATATGAGAGTTTTACTGAAATCTTCCTGCTGCATTCTGGTTTTCTCGCAAAATCATATTTTCGAATTTTGAACTTAAACTTCACCTATTTCGATATCTTAATTAGACTAGCTTGTTTACAAAATTTCACAAATATCGAACATAATATCCTTGAAATATAAATTTTGCAAAACATCAACGTTTTTCAACAGACATTGTATGAAATATGGATATTTTGAAAAAATCATATTTTAATGATACTATGTCTAACAGTTCTGAAAAATTGTATAAAAGCTAATCTAATTAGGATGTCAAAATTGGCGAAGTTTCAGGTCAAAATTCGAAAATATGATTTTGCTGACAGGAAAATTTCAGTAAAAGTCCTATATCTGGACCAAATCACAACATGGGTCCATATGGTTTTAGGATTTTACTAATATACAGCTCTCCTACTTATGAGCAAAATATGAGAACAAAAGCGGTGAATTACTTCGGGTGGTTCTCTCATATATCAACATCACTGCGTTCATCTTTTTTGGTTTAACATCAAAAGGACTACATTAACAACTAAACAAATAATAGTAATGCTTATATGATACGCGGACGTTTTCACCAATATCACTTCATATTAAGATATCATATCGAAAATCTTTTCCTTTTGTCTCTTTTAAAATTGAAAATATCTATGCATAACAAGCGTGATTAACGAAGAGGATTCAGTTAGTCTGTTGTCGTATTGCTTATAATTATTAAAAATAAATAAGTTCAAGTTTAGTTGTTTCTTATTTTATCTATTTTTCTCGAGAAGAACAAATATTGCTCTCTCTCCTACTTTTTCTTATGTTCATTTACGTTCTATCTCATTTATAGAGCAGATGTTTTGATTTGCTATAGGTTTAATTTTTTTGCTCATACCAAGTCTCAATGTACAGTTCTGTATAAGAATAAACACATGCAAAACAGATGAACTTCTTTGCTGAAGAAAATCTTTCAAAACTATAGAAGGAATAGGATATTTAGTAGTATATCGTTAGTAATGGTGAACTTTTGTGAAAAGATCTAATATCAATCAAGTTATGGGAAGCATCGTATATAAGATAGAAAAAAAATACAAACATCAGAATCAATTCGTTACAAATTAGAATAGTAATATTCTAATAATTGCTTTTTTAGTCAAAGCATTTGATAAAGAAAAGAAAAATCTCTATTTCATCAGCTATGTTAGATATGAAACTTGAGTTTTTCATAAAAAGAATGCATATAAAATCTTTTAACTACGGGATACTCATCGCTTCATTGTTGTGTGTCTGTAGGCTACCAATGATATTTGAGGACTCAAAAACCTAGAATCTGACGTGAGAAACAAGAAGCTAATATTGAGATTTTTAAATAAGATTAGATAGATTTTGATTTTTGAAAGAGAATAGAGAAAATTAGGCAGTCTATGAGAACAATCTTACTCTGACAATTACCATAGTTTTCTGTGTAATAACTGTGGTTTCAAGGGTATCCGTTACGTATTTAGAGGGCATCCGAAAATTCTCCACCCAAAAATGTTTTCTCGTGTAACTTCACTATTGATTAACCTTTATCAACTGACCTTTTTTGTACGATAGGCGGCAAAGGCTGTCACAAGGCATGTTTTTGATATCTTATCCTGTCTTGGGACAGGAAAAGGCTTCTATATTGAGTATACCCATTACAAAATCTAAAACCTTCACAAACCGTATGCAATTACTTTCAAACTTAATATCGATATTTTTTATTTATGTCACTCTAATAGAATGCCTCAATGAAATTTAGTATCCTATTAAAAAACATCACGGACAAGAAACCAGCACCTTTGTAAAAACTCGGAAAATCATCTAATTTTATGGGACTTCTTCTATTTAAAAAACAATTAAAAATGTTATTGTTTTAATCAGATTATTCAATTTTTAACGTTTTTTTAATCACTAGATGCCTGAAAAACTTTTTCTCTGAAAGTTATAAGGTTGAGAGTGCCGATTTTTTTTCTATAATCGTGGCTACGACGAATGGTAGTTTTATCATTATGGTAACTTTTGACACATATTATGCTTCAAAGTGCGATAATAATTGGTATTTAACGTGTAAACTAATCCATCTCCCACGAAATAAAAAGTGATGACCTTCTATTATTAAAATTCACATCGCTCTTCGAAAAGTTTCCTTCTAATTTGGTCTTGGCTTTTGCTAACATATATCTATAAAATGAAAGATTATTGAAAAACTTTTCGAAGGCTTAATTGTCCACGTAAAA
Source organism: Rotaria sp. Silwood2 (assembly GCA_905329745.1). Taxonomy (NCBI): domain Eukaryota; kingdom Metazoa; phylum Rotifera; class Eurotatoria; order Philodinida; family Philodinidae; genus Rotaria; species Rotaria sp. Silwood2. The sequence goes on from CAJNSZ010002970.1 coordinate 6,886, forward strand.
ATAGAGCTGAAAATCAGATTAAAATTAATTATTCTCGTTTTGATAATTGATTAGAATGACATTATCTAAATTTGATTTTAATCAGATTTTCAGCCCAAATGACACATTTCATGAAACTTTAAACTTTTAGGTTCAACTTTATTTGTTTAGCAAACTTTAATCCATTTAAATCGATTTATTTTTTATAATCGATTAAAATAGAATAAAAGGATTAACATCAGATGATAGCTGTATGTAACGACGAACAATCTGACTGGAATCATATTAAAATAGGGGTATTATAATCGGTTCGAAGCCCAGAAATAATCGATCTTGATCTAAATTTTAGCCTTTTTTCATGAGTGGACGCTTTTAGTATCTAAATGTTGTAGAATATCAAGGTTTTTACTAGACAAAATAGTTTAACAGTAATAAAGCAATTTTAATTATAAAACAATCGTATTTTACACAAAACCCAGATTTTTATGTGCTAAAGTCTAAAAAAGTTCACAGAATTTCGAAAAAAAAATAATTCTGGGAAACTCATTACATTCTATTATGCTTTTGAAGTTTTATTTTGGGAGCCATCTAAAGCAGAATAAATTTTTATTGAGCGTGGAGATTATATTGAAGTCAATTATTGTCCAATTGAGTGAAATAAAGTCTGACCTTCAAGTTGTAAAGCAACTTTTCGCATTGGGTTCTCTTAGTTAAACTTATTTTTGACGCGCATAAACTTCTTGAGCTTTTAAAACAAGAAAGAATTCTGATATGTAGACTTCTTGAGATATACACGTAAAAACAAGTTGTACTAGAATGTTAATCAGCATTAATCTGTTAAGAAAAGTTAATCGGTTAAAAGCCTTTCTTTAAATCAACTTCACTCGATCGAAATGGATTGAAATGTAAACTGATACAAACTGTAAAATTGTTCTTTGAAGCAACTATCTTCAGCCGAAATAAAAGAATTAGCATTTTTCTGATTCTATAATAACAACTTAAAGATCAAAATAATTCTAGAAAACGAAGCAATTAATGTAGATACACTGCGAAATAGTATTATGAAGCCGGAAAAATGCTAAATTATTTTGATTTAGGCTAAATATAATTACTTTAAAAAACAATTATAATTTGTCTATAGTTTTAAAAATTTGATAATGTCACCTGCCATATAAAAAAAGAGTTCTTTTATAATTACAAGTCAATAAATAGTGAAGTTATACGAAAACAATATTTTTGTATAGGAAGTTTCGGGAAAGCCAGTACATTTTTCAATTCATCGTTTACACGAAATCATTGTTAACTGTTACTCAGCGTTTTCATTAATATCATTTTAATCGTTAAAAATGTTTGATATAGTTGCCAAATCAAGTTAAAGCGGTGAAAGTTTCAAAAAATCTGAATGTTTAATCATCAAAAAAATGTTAGAACATTATTAATCTGAATCTGTTTTAACCCGTTTTTGGTGACTAATCAAATATTTTTCACAGTTTACATATTGAAATATTTAAATGTCGTTTTAACTGTTAACGTGTCTGCCTGGATATCTTATTCTTTGCAGCATGTTCAATTCGAAAACCCTCGGCAGTCAGGAACTCGACTTTTGTATTACCTGATATATTTCTTCAGTATTGATTCGTGACTAAATTATTTGTCGGAGAACAGTGTAAATTAATGTTAAAGACTGTACGCGTGTATATGTGCAACGATTATCAATTTTCATTTCTTTTTCTCGTTCTGTATTGATTAGTAAAGAAAAATAATGCACTATTTCGTATGATTGCTTTTTAACCTGTAGTGAGCAAAAATAAAAAAACGTCAATTACGATCAATGAGATACCATACAGTCGGCATACTCTGTGTACGTAAATGTATAAGGGCGGTGTGCGAATATCCATAATTGATTGATATTGACTTAAACTGTGTATGATTAAACCAGTTCTATTTTCTATTACACCGAAATTGCCCTTGCTTAATTACTTGTATACTTATTTTGCGTATTCTATGCTTGCACAAGTCTAGAAATCGTATTTGGAAAAAGTTTTACAAGTATTTTTGCTTTGATACTCTATCGTATGAAACTCAGGCCACGAGACACGTTCTTTGTGAACCTGAGCAATGCGAGTGTATTATTAAAATAACTGCAAAATAATCAATCTCGCCAAAATTAAAAGAATTTTTAATCAAGTCCTAATTGGTTTATGCCGTTACCATATACTTTTCAAGGATTTTGGAGCCGGACAGTTTATAACAATAAGTGTATATAAAAAGAAAAATGTATATGACGCATATATAAAGATTTATTATTCTCAACACAAACGTATATTACTGTCCACTTTTGCATGGAACGTTTATTATTCTACACGTAGAATGAAAAAATAAACTTTTACTATGAAACTTATATGGTTTCGTGGAAATTTCGGGTGTGGATGTGAGGGGTGTGTGACTGTGGGTGGGATTAAATTGAATGTCACTATCAAGACCCACACCCACCCATCCACCCACCCACATGCAGTTCTTATCAAAAAATAAATATTTTTCTCCCGCATGTGTGGATGTGAGTCGTTGTGGGTAAGTGTGGGTCTAGTTTTCGATCAAGATTAATCCACACTGACACCCACACCCTTCTTTTCAGGTTCATTTGATGAACAATCATATATAGGGATGACTTTTAATTAAACGTCTTTTGAACCTTTAGTCATATCCTAAAAATAGGCGATGATTTCAGGTACAACTTTCAATTACATTAAATTTTTGCAATTGAAAATCATAATCATTGACAACAACAAAATTCGTTTATTTGATTCTGTTCTGAAATAATAGGTTCAGCTGAACTTGATGGTGAAGATGCATATTCAATTGATTGTGAAGAGATAAAAATGATATGTTATTTTTTTGTCATTATATTTTGCGATGCCATTTAAAAATATTTTCTTTTCATTATTTATCAAATATGCCATAGATAAAATTGCTCGTGGTTTTTCTTTCGCTCTTAATTGATTCATTCCATATACAAGTAAACTATTATGGCAGCAACTTAAAATATTTACTACAATAGATTTGGTTTACTGCGTCAGCTACGTTCCAGTAATAGTATATTTAGAAATCAACAATTGAAAACGACTGACATTTTTACATGAGAGACTATTTATCAAGGACATTTACTCTGATCAACAGCTTTTAAGGTCAAAATGCTAGAAGCATTTCGTAATGGATAGTTTTTAAATGGTATTTTAGCGTGCATTCGCTTTTTTTATTTCATTTTTTGTACTTCTACCGTATACACGCTGTATGTGCTCACACACAGTTCTTTTTTGAGACAATAAAGTCTGCATGCGAGTGAGAACAGTGCATGTCATGTAGAAGTACTTGCTATCCTGCTTTTTTTTCATGATTACAAAAAAAATATTATTTTCCAACGGATGATTCTAATCCTTCCAAAGTGACTTGTTGAATGTATTGTCTGTATTCTTCTTGTCTTGCTTGATTTCTCTTTTTGTATTGTTGTTTTCGTTCTAATGCCATCCTGGAAACTTTTGCAGATGTTGACAGTGTGTCTTGTGCAAGCTTCTTTAAGCGAGCTTCTCGTTCATCATCTGTTTGCGTTATCACAAATCCAGTGATTTCTGAAATTTGATTTAACATGTACTGACCGCTAACATCATAATATGTTTTTGCCATGATGTATAATAAGTGTGCACCACGTTCTATCTCATCCGCTACATCACGCATCGATAAAACGAAAAATTCTCGATCAGCATCATCTAACACTCCATTAGTTGGTATCACGTTCTGGATGACTTCAATAAACTCATATAGTATAGTCTCCCGAGTCATTTCTGCTCGTATGGCCAATGCACTAAAGAATCTAGTCATATTGGTCCATTGTTTTTGGATCTCAGTGATTTGCGTTGTTGCGTGCACCAAAATATTAATAGTAGTCTGATAATCAGTTTGATCCATACTCAATTGAGACATTTGCATTATAGTTGCAGTTAACATATTCTGCTTTTCCAACATTTGAGAGTACCATTCGTCATATTTTGTTTCTGCTTCCATAAGATATTTTAATGCTAATTCTGCTTTATCTTTTGCATTTTGAAATGCTGTATTATCGATAGGAGCCGGTGAACTACCACCGCACGAGATCAGGCATCCTAGAAAGCCTCCCACTAGTCCTCCGACAAGAAATCCGATGATCCTTTTCGGTCGTGTTGGAATGGCATGGAATGCATTGTAATAGTCCTCTCGAGCTTTTTCTAAGTTTTCTCGTGCCAGTTCATAGTTTGTTCGAATCTCTTCCAACTGCAAATTTAATGTTTGTTGTTCTCCGGCTAAATTGTTCACCAACTGAATTGTGTAATTCAGCTCATTCTGGTTGTAGCCATAGGTTCCTACTGTAATTTCCGTTATTTCTTGTAGAAGACTTGTTACGCTTGCATAATTGTTCCGTGTAGTATTAGCTGAATCAGCGCACAGCTTCGCAATTCGCTCTATATTACCTAGTGCCATTGGAAGCATCGATTGAATGAGACGAGGTGAGGCTGATGTTAACAGTTTAAAAACTGTTTTTAAGTGATTTGGTATTAACTGCATATTCAACTGAATTCGATCCATGTTTGTATGCGCATTGGTGAATGCATTGTATACGTCATTGGCAACCTGCACTAGTGTAGTGCGGAAAGAATTCGGATGGTTGATATGCGTATAGATGTAATTAGGTGTTGGTGGTATAAACGCAAAATCATGTTTGCTGGACAATACCATCAGATTGCCGATGTAATTGACGATAATAGGTCCAGCAACAACAAGCTCCTCCCAGTTTTCTTCAATTTCACGCTGTGAGACAAGTTCTTCGTCTAAATTTTTATTATCTAATACCGTTCCATTTCTCATCACAATCGATCCTAGAACTTCAAATAAAATCTTGTTATAAAGTCCCTACAGTGCATCAAGCAGGTCGCGATTTTTAGGCCTGGCCTCTGACAGTCACACTTGACCAAACTCTGTGACAGACCAGGCAGGTCGCTTAAAAATAACATGCCACCTGGCATGTCTAATTTGCTTTTAATGTAAAACTTTAATCTTCTAAATTGAATTATTTATGGAAAACAAATTGTGGTTAGTTAATTTTCAATAATAACAGTTTAATATGACAAAATTATATGAATGTTTAAATATAAATATTGAAAAAAAGTGACAAAATTGACTGTCATTCTGAATAAGTCATCAGCAAAAAGGAAGGATTATTATGAGTGGTGAAACTGGTACTCTCTCAAGATTGATTTTCTTTTCTATCCAAAACCGTTAAACCATGCTATGGAAAATGATCGTTCATATAATCAGCCTTATTGTTTGTACTGTGCTCAAATCGTTCGACATAGTTAAGTTAATAATCCCTATGCATATCATATCCGACCTTTGATAATAATCAAGTCTGTTTAAATATCGTTACACTAGTCGATCACACAAGTGTTAGTGTATTTTGATATAGATTTTTTTTCACTACAAATTTTTCTGAAATCATAGAAGAAAAATACTGACTATTGGAAAGCGTCCTAGAAATATTATTTCTCAGACATGATATTTTTAGTGGTGTTTGCCAATATTTTGCTATATTCAATGAGAACCAAAACGGTTTGAATAAATATAAATATCAAATTATGAATCAGTATTTAAACATCGATTGGGTTTATATGAATAATAAAATGTTGAAATCGACAAAATGGATCACATGTCAAAATAGTTTCATCAGTAAGAAATACTTCTATTGGAGCAGTCATCCTATTCCGCAATGTTGCACATTCCGGAACCAGTTCCGCCCGCGGAATCAGTTCCACCAATTCCGGAATCCCTCCAACCTAATTCCCAAA
>CAJNSZ010002971.1:0-12737 GCA_905329745.1 Rotaria sp. Silwood2
AATAATGAGCAGAAAAGTGCACTTTTTATGCTCCAGAACAATTCATGCACACTTTCGATAGAGTGGCCCGTGTTGAAATCAAATTAATTATGTATCATTTTGTAGCTCTTTTTTTGCTCTATCGATTGGTATATAAAAGAGCTTGACTTACACGTAAAAGTAGATCAACCAGTTCTAATTATTGTTCGGATGTGAGGTACTGAATAATACCCCGGTGAACGAACATTATTTTTCATGATTAAATCTTTAATGAAAGAATAGTAGTTTTTATATGAAACCATGCAGTATTAAACGCTCTTTCTAACCAATATGGATTGAGCTTGAAACATTGCCTAAAAGTTGTATATTTTGAGCTAATACTAGACGACTATGAGCTCAATGAGCCTTCAATACTTTTTTGCAGGTATTCTCCCTCAAAATGTCTTATAATCCTCACAGCTTGACTTGAATTTATTACCAAAAGAATCACCACATTTTTCTGAATAGGATGAGCAATAAGGTGACTAAAATTATCATATGGCCCAAATCGGCTCCTGATGCGCCCCTGTCCTTTCATATATGATCGTAATGCATCAGCAGAATGATATTAAATTTATATCCTAATTATATCATTGTTCTTCGTACTCGTCAACTTGATATCCAAAGTTGACTCATAACTAAAGTTTCTAGGTCGCTCTTAACTTACTTGTAATTGATATCTACTCGTTGATATCATTCTTAATACTGAAGATCTCTGATCTATTAAATAAACCTGCTAAAGAATCTTCAAGCAATATTCTATTTGAATACTCCAGTAAAATATGTAACACGAAACTTAGAAAATTTCTTATGAATACACAGATCGAACCATTTCGTTTTCAGTATTCATAACAAACCCAACAAAGTTTCGTGTGTTCCATTTGAAACACGGACATGTTTTAAATTTTGCAAGATACGTGAAAAAGCTTCTTTCGTCTATTTTGAGACAAATCTTCTAGGTTTCGCAATGAAACTCTTTTTGGTGTGCACTATGTATTACAACGGCGACCCCATACAGACATGAAGTCACCAATATTGGTTCGAAAATGGACAACATAAATAATAATTTCAATACGTTTAATAGTTCAAGCATCACTCTACGCTCCGCCAATATGGAGCAGAATTTTAAAGCGATCTACATCGCTTGCCAAATAGCCACCCGTAGATTCGAATAAAGCCACAATTAAATCTATAGGTTGTTGCAGTTCTGGACATCAAGTATAATTACTGAATCAATGGCTATTACAAAGTATCAATAACATTTACTGCTTCATTTTTCGAGTATATCTGCTTGTATGGAAAAATTGATGTCACTATTACAAGTTATCATGCATCATTTTGAGTATGATTTCCTTTTCTTGCTAATGTTTCTAGATTTCTACTGCATAAATTCTAATTATTTTGAAAATATTATCTAATAATTTCTCCTCATATGTAAGTCTCTGTCTTTCTTTTTCGTTTGGAATTCGATTGAAAGAAAACGTCGCATTATAATGAATCCATCATTTCTACAATCGAGTTTCTACAGTTAACATGATCGATCTTGGTAATCGTTTAAGCATGTTAATGCTTTCAGTACATCTTTTCTGTAGTTTCAGTTTTTTCTTTCAATTTTACGTACTTACTTTTGAAAATAAAATCAATTTTTTAAAAAATCGTTTATGGTTCATTTTAACGTTTAACGAAGAATTTTGCCCTCAAGAGAAGATCATGACTCATTTTATTATCATTATAACCCTCAAGTGTCAATGTCCTTTTGAAGTACTTCATCGGAGGAAAAAATCTCTTAATTCTTATCTAAACATTTAATGTCAACACAGCTAGATTTCAAGTGGTGTGCAATAGAGACTACTTCCTTCGACTATTTTCTCGGATTTTTAATGAAAGATTAATATTGCACTACGGTCATGAGATCTTATCTTCTTCAATGAAAACCGATAGAGACAGTAAGTCGCTTTCATAATGTCTTTCAGCGACAAGCTGAGATACAGGTAAGTAAGAAACACAGAAAATCTGTTCGCACTCTATATGTCTTCTAAAAACAAAACCCTTTGGTAGAATCTCTCAAGATTAAACAATAAATAGATCAAAGCTTGAAAGATTTATTTCTGAATTCAGGGTTGTTTTGTTTTGAAATATTTATTGTCTTAGATGTCTCGTAAATACAGATGAGCATAAGTCACTATTTTTGATTTCATAAAAACATTCATATCTGATCTTCTATTTATAGCATGCATAAAATAAAAATTCTAGCTAGTTATTAAATATGCTTTTGCTCATGATTCCGGCCCGTTTATTTCTATATATAAATATTTTGATAAATCCTATTTCGAATAATAACCAGAAGACATAAAAATGAACTTTAATTCATTTATCAAAATGACACACATTGACCAAAGTTTTAGAACAAATGAATTTAAATTATACGATTCAGTTCCATTTCTTGTTGAAGTACTTGTCTAGTAACATCCAATTACTTTGAAATGAAATCCGATTTCTAGCAGATTATTTAAATGTTAAAAATGGGTACATCATATTGTATTTTGTTTTTTATAAAAAATGTGAATTTTCTTTTTAGCCATTAATAAATCTACTTGAAATTTTCATGTTTCATACGGATATCAATGGGAATTTTCGATTAAAAAGTCATATTAAAATAATTCGATTAGATTAAAAAACTTGCTTACTGAATATTGAAAATTAGTCCTAGCGTTAAAAAAGAAAATTCTTTTAAAACTGCACTCCAAGTATAATGATTCGATACACGAAGTAGAGTTTGCTTTGATTTTTCTCTTGTTGACATAGAATATTTGAGTCGTAAAAATATTTATGAATTAGCAGCGTTACACGGACCAAACGAGAGTTTCTGAATTTTTTTAAAATAAGCCTGCACTCTAAATTTTCATTTACCACGTAAGTTTGTTTTATATGGACCAACCAAGTTAAGACACTACAGCCAAGCCTGATGCAACAATGTTTCTACTTTTTAGATTTATCAGAAGTGTCGAAAAACATATTTTACAATAGGGGTAGAAGTTATGATCTTCATAAGGCAATAAATCATACTTGTAATATACTTATTCTCTTCCTTTATGCTGAAAAAAAGATCACTTTTCACCAATGGACTCATCGAATTTCTTGCGTTCTTTGCATAGAACGCAAACAAAAAAATAAAGATACATTTTTCTCTCGGAGCCAGGATTACTTCTATGTCTTTTCTATTCACAATGAGTAAAATACGTCTATTGGTTTAACTAATTCTTTTCTTGTTATTTGTCATCATATGATGACAAGGCAGATTCCGTTTTGTATCATAATAATGTCCTCAAAATAACTTTAATCTATTATTAAGATTTTTTACTACTCGACTCAACAAGTCAAAAAATGGTCAAAGCTCTCCATTGGACTAGACCACGAGAATTTAATGGAAAAGTTACTGAGAAGGATTTGGTATTGATCCAAGAAGATATTTCAGAAAATCTTAAAGATGGAGGTGAGTATTGTCTTATACTTATTAAATTATCAAGATCTTTCTGTTTCATTAGAAGTGCTCTGTGAAGCTGTTTATCTCACAGTCGATCCATATATGCGGTAAGTCTATTTCATATGTTAGAAAAAACTATCTTGGTTTTTAGTATCCATGGCGAACTCCTTGGCAAGAATAAGACCATGTTTGGAGAGGCCTGCTGCAAGTAAATAAACATTTCTGAAGATTCTGATATGATTCTTCTTTCGATTTGTCAGAGTGATAAAAACACGTAACGGTGAATTTCCTGTCGGAACACTTGTCAAATCGAGTAGTGGATGGCGAACTCATTTTATATCACCAGACGGCAAAGATCTTCAACCAATTTCATTTGATTTAGGTTCTCTTTCACCATCGGTTACGCTCGGTGTACTCGGCATGCCTGGGTATGGATATTAAAAACTATATATCATGATTATGCATTTATCTTTCTTTCTCAGAATGACAGCTTATTTTGGACTTCGTTTGTGTGAGCCCAAACCACGTGAAGTATGCGTTGTTAATGCAGCTGCCGGAGCAGTTGGATCGATTGTGGGTCAATTGGCTAAACTCAAAGTAATTCGTCTTTCTTGCTCGTATTGATAGACTCTGTCTCTTTTTTGTCAGGGTCTAACAGTAATCGGTTTTGCTGGTAGTGATGATAAGTGTGATTGGTTAACAAAAGAACTCAAATTTGATTATGCTTTTAACTACAAAAAAATATCCATTACTGATGCACTTAAAAAGGCAGCACCCAATGGAGTCGATGTCTTTTTCGACAATGTGAGTTGTGCTTTTGTGTCTAGCTATTCATCACTTGCACAGCTGTGTATTTATGCAGGTTGGTGGTGATTTCTTTCATGAAATGTTGACTAAGCATATGGCTCAATATGGACGTGTATGCATATGTGGTTCAATTTCTAATTATAATGACACGGAAACGAAGAAATGTGAGTTCATGTAGGGCTTCATTATGTTATTCCCTCTAGTTTGACATTTTTTCTTCTGATAACAGATCCTCAACTCAACATGGATATTATTATGAAGGAGCTAACACTTCGTGGTATTTATATCACCACGTACATCAAGGAATTTGGTACTGCTCTTGCTGAAATGGTTCCATTGGTTAAAAAGGTAAAATTAAAGCTATGTATCTCTGCAGAAAATATTGTATCGTGTCACAATGGCATAGAAAAGTAGAATTCGACTAAAAATATCTTTGCTTCAATGAGAAACTTTTCAAGAGATGAGATCAGATAAATAAGCCTTCCAAAAATAAAAATCTCGGAGCTTTCTATGTTTTAATCCTGTTTCTGTTGCAAACCATCATATCTTGTATATCTTTCATATGGTGTGAATGTAGAGATCGAAAACAATTTTTAACAATTCAATTTAATTTACATGCTAGCATGAACTCTCTCATTTTTGATACAGTGCTCTGAAAATACACAAAGAAGCAATCGCCTCTTGACTACGTGCGACTTTCCTTAGGTCACATCAAAGGCTTTGAATATTGATTTCTCGAATTAGATGATGTCGTAAAAATAACAAAATTCATAATTTTCTGGATAGGGCTGAATCTGAAAAATGCTTATGTAGAGTCTTCGGATGGAATATTAGTAAAATATACAAAATAACTCTTCATGGTAACAGTGACCATCATTCAGCTCTAGGACTCATTACAGACGGACGTTCGAGTGTCGAAACGTGACCGAATGAAAAACACTAAAGAGAGAGAATAGATAGAATTGGTTCCGAATTTTTGACAACCTTCCATCGCTGATCTAACTTGAATAGACTGGTGATCGATCGTTCTATATAAGGTTAATAGAGGATTAAATCAGAAGAAAGTTAGCATGAACTCTCGTTAACCATGCTGTTATACTGGCTGATAGAACACTAAAACGGCAACTAGTCGGTCAGAAACTGACACTGATCATCGATTCCATCTATGAGAGGGTAATATGTATAAACTGTAGCTGCGAAATATTTTAGTTAATGATATTTTTCAAGCTATCAGGCAAGAAGCAACGAAATTGAAACTTAATGAATACAATTTGTTTTTCTCTCTCTCTCTCTTTAGGGTGACATTAAATTCAAAGAAACACTGTTCGATGGATTTGACAAGATGCCTCAAGCGTTTGTGGGTCTCTTCAAAGGTGACAACACGGGCAAGACCATTGTCAAAGCGAGCAACTATCCATAACTGTATCTTTCATAGATTGCATTGTGATATCAATTAGATTTTTCATTTTGCATTCAAATGATTCTATACGCAAATAAAACTTGAGAGTGCTACTAATTATATAATTTGTTCATTCGAGTTGAGATGAAAATGATTGATGGAAAAGAGTCTGAATTATCAATGATGTTCGATGAGCACGAATGCTAAAAGATATTGTTTCAGAGGAAAAATTAAGTATAAAACTATTATGATACGCGTTCTTTTCTGAATGTTTATTTAAAAGAAGAGTTAATTCAGACTGTCATCCCCTTTTCAAGGAGCGTTATCACAAATGACAATTGACATTAAAATTACAAAGATATAATAGAATGAGACAAACGCTGCTACAAATTTAGACAAATATAAATGATTCGCATCTGATCAAATAATCGGATGCGAATGCCAGTTGCGTAAGTACTTCTTTTTTAGGACTAGTCAAAGACGAGAATGATGTGTTTTGTATCATTGATGGGCCTTGTCACATATTTGCATCGCTAAAAGAGATTTCTTGATGACGCGTCGTTTTCAGTCGCTATCCTACGCTATGATATCAAGCTTTGTGAAATGAAATGCGTGTTGCATTTGCTGAGTATGTCCGTAAGTTTCAAGTCAAGTGAACATTTTTTTAAATACTTGACTTGATGGGTGTGCTCGGTATGGGAGTTTCTTAGACGCCCACACTCTCGGCTACGCCATACAATAAGTGAAAGAAAAAAATGGTATTATCATGCAAAGAATAGATGATTGAATGGATGGTTCACCGAAACGAATGAGAAAGGTAATACATATAATACACAGAGATCAATAAAGTATTAGTGAAGAGAAACAATGAAAAACTATACAATTCAATGTATATATAAACGATTGGGTCATTAAAAGAACCTTTTATAAATTTGAAATATCTTCTAAGGATGATGATGCGATAATATCAAAATTATTTAGAACATGATTATTTGATATGCAGAATTATTCTAAAGCAATGGTGACTCAGAATACTTTAGAGCACACTATCAACTGATATTGGACAAATAAAACTCATAAAAACGTGTTTTTTTATTTCAATGTCTTCATCATGAAACTTATATTTGTATTTGCTTCTCTGATAAGAAAATATTATCTTGAGTATATTGTATAACTGTCTTGCGACCTACTAAGAAAAATTAGCAAATCACGTGATAGGTTCAAAGCATCAACTAATGAAAAGTATGTGAAATTAACTGCACAATGGAAGAGCAGAAAGAATCAAATGAAATATTCTCAGTATTGATGCATAATCTATTTATTCGTCTAGTCTGAGCAAAATATGAAAATGTTTTAACATTATCAGAGAAGGCAAATAGACCGCTATAGTTCAATTGATTCTATTCAAGCAGCATGGTTTATTCATTTACGACATGATTAAAAAACGTTGTTAATTTTTCGCTATATCACTTTTAGACTTGTTTCTTTCTTCTAACAATATTGAATTTAGTATGTCCAATCCTGGATTGCTTTTTTCTATCCGTTTTTCATTATATGATCTTGACAACTTTCCATGCTTATTAATGCCGAAACAACAATACAATAATTTCAATAGTTCTAAAAAAATGTCCATACTCAAATAAATCAGCAACAAATTCTAGAATGTGTTAAGAGTTTTAATTATATAAAAAATATATTTTCACACTTAACTGATGACAACTTTCTTGGAAATACAGAAATAATCATAAACAAAAGCAAAAGTTCTTGAAAATATCTATGATCACATAAGTATTAGAAATACGAAAGGAAAACGTATAACGATAACTATGCTACATCGTAAGTAGATCAGAATCCACTTTAAACTTTGAGAAAGATATTAGATAAACTAGTTAAACAAATAGATAATAGAAAATGGCATAATCTCTCACGTATACAGAAAAAACGTAGTCGTGTGTCGTTAAATATATCGCTTTTTTATTATTAAAAAATGACGTGTCATTCTGATAAAAAATCAGAGTTGAGTGTGGGTGTGAGCTTAAGTATGCAGGTGTACATCTTCTGCTTAACGACATTGACACTCACACCGTGGTTTATTTTCTTCATTCGATCGAAGTCATAATAATTCTTTGTTAATCATTATATTATCTAAAAAATGACTTAAAATATTGATTCGAAATTTTTTGTTCTTCTCTTTTCGCTGATGTTATTCGTCAGAATTTAAGTTGATGATGTTCTTTCTTTATTAACATTGATTAACAAAATAATGTCTTAAGTAGTATTCTTATTAAAAGTTTTAGCAACGTGTTTGAAAAGACCAAAGTTATTGGTTGATAATCATGTGTAAATTATTATCTATTTATACTTTTTTTTTGATTTCAAAACTCGAACTAATCAGTAATATTCTACAATTTTCTCCATTAACAGTAAACATCTGTTACGTTTTAATGTGAAATTAGTTCACCGGGTGTTCAATTTTTTATCTTTAGACATAGAAATAATTTTTTCATAATTTCTTGAATACTTCATGAGTTTTTTTCCGATGAGGGTGTGGGTGAGTGTGGATACGGCTTTAGAGAAGACCCACATCCATTCTTATTGAGAAGAAACAATGTCTGAAGCAAATCATGAGCAAGTCCGTCTATTTGTAGAAAATTATATTTCCGTAATTAGTTAGGTGTGGGTGTGAATCTTTTACTCTCCCAAACCCACACCTACACTCTCGAAAGAGCAGTTAATCAATTTGTAATCTTACATGCCGATCTACTGAAAACCGACTCTGTCTGAATTGACCCCATTAGACTGGTACCACTACCACTATGTTACAAGTGTAAAATGAAATATTTACCTTAACATTAGGATGTGGGTGTAGGTGTAGATCACCAACTTACTCACGCGCGCTCCAATCTCCACCTCCACACTCACATGCACACTCACATCCTTGAGTATATTTTATACGGAAAAGGGGTAATTTTTGTGTGTCTTTCAATAAGACTTCGTACACCATTCTACAAGATATCAGATCAATTCTTGCATAACTTTGTAGTACTCAGGGTTTACTTAAAAACCATACGAGCTCGAATTTCGTAGGATCCATTTCTTGGGAGATGGATCCCTACAAAAATCATTATTTTGTGGAAGGTCTTCTGAACAATATGAACTATCTACAGAACTGAATTTTTTATCAGAGTAAATAATCAGTGAGATCTCTCTATAGCTAAAATCTTAACTATCTCACATGATTCATTCATGAAATATGTATATGCGCAAAATCCCGAAGAGTGAGCATTCGGCCGTGTACCTACCAGTATTGACCAACTCATCAGTAGTTCATCCATTTGAACTCATCTTGTTTTTTTTGGTAATACAACATTATGATCTCTATTCACAGTAGAAGTTTCAAGCCGAATGTATGTATCCTTGATGAGATACAGATATCACAAAAACTCGCGAAAAATGTGCTTTTTCTGACGATAGTGCCCTCAAAAGTATTTAAATATAGCGATAGAGGAACAATATTGCTTCAAAAAGCTTGCGTAGAAATTTTTAAAAATCTTCCCTATACAACATATTTTACTTGAGCAAGATCTGACGACCTCGATTGAGCAAGTTTGGCTGTGGCTTTTATGGACTGGTCCTAATATGAAACAATGCCGAATTAAATGCTTTTTCTAATGAAGATAAATTATACTAGCAAAAGTTCTAAAAGTTATGCGTTTTCATCAAATACTGAGCCAATATGAATTACCTAAAAAAATACTCAAGATTTTATAAGATCTCTATGATTTTTTTTTATAACATTTTCCCTTCAAAACGACTTTTACTATTTAAAATTATCCTTGAATTTGGTACCAAAAAACTCGTCTCGCTTCTCTTCATAAAGTTACCAATACAAAGTCTATGACCAGTTAGTAGCCCATTTTCTTATGCTCTCATCCACTGACCATAGATGTAACTCGTGTCTCACAGCCTATTCAGAAATGTTTAGCTATTTTCCTCATATGGTTTCAGAGATATTCATTAGTTACTTCTTAATTAATTTCAATTAAGTAGCAGCTGAAAGAGCCAACATTTTTATATATGTCTATGCTGAAAAAATCTATTCAGAAAAACCACCCCGCTAAAAAATCGAAGTCAAATGAAGGATGAGTATGTCCCGTTTTGCCTGATTTTGCCGATATCAAGGGGAGAAAAGCGAGACTTGAGAAGTACGTACTTCACTTGTACTTCAAAAAACTGAAGTCTCACTTTTTTCTCGTTCTCCGAATTACACCAACTGGTATAATTTCGATCATTTTCTCCATGCTCTTGCCATTTCTGTAAAAACTCTATAAAAAAAATGAAACCTTTTTAGATTTTAACATAGACTTGCAGACAACACTTTGGTCTATCTATTGATGAAAACATATTTTTTGTTCGACGTAGAATAGTTGAATAATGGCTGAGATAAATCGATTTCTTTTAGGAGTGATCTGAATTACACCAGCTGACTATACATGAGTTTAAGAGTTTGAATTTCAGACGGCTACAAAATATCATAGAGCTATTAATTATGATAGAAAACTCTTCAATCGAGTAATACTCTGCATGAATCAAAAAGCAACAAAAATAAAACAAAATGTGTTGTAGTCATTATTTATGCTGAAAGATTAAATAAACCTACGAATCGTTATCTTATTGAGTCATGCATAGAAAGATGCATTTTTTCATGGCTGCCTCCTGGTATTAAAATTTTTTCGGAAGGCAATTGTACTGGCATACTTTTAGGGCCAAAAATATAAAAAGATTTTATCAAAAATGATCATTTTGCCCATTTTTTTCTTTTAAATAATACATTGGAGACTCTTTAGACATGACTTGTATTTACGAATCTTGTTCTATGATGACATCTATCGTCTATATCGTACTATTCGCTACTGTCTCATATCATCAATAATGCTCTTGTAATTCATTAGAAAGATTTTTTCCTTTTTTTTTTTGCTAAACAAAAATGGTCAAAACATATATTGGACAGTGGTTATATACGTTTCCTTGGTCTCAAGTTGTTAGTGGTTTTTGGCAAAAATTTCCAAATCCTTATACGTATGAAGTTTTTATTAAACTGATTTGATTCATTTGAAAATAATCTATTTTATATATTAGAGGTCATGTTTTATCTGAAGATACATATTATCGAACAGTAACTGAAGATCAAAAATTAATATCAAAACGATTATTAGCTAAAACAAATAAACTTCCACGTTGGGGTGAACGCATATTTTATCGTGGTTCAGGTTCAACTATAGGATTTATTATTGAAGAATCCGTATGTGATTTAAAACAAAAAATTTTTACAACAAATACAGTGAATATTAATCTTAAATCATTAATGGTAAATAATTAAATTTTTTTTCTTTAATGATTTAAAAAATTTTTATTTTCTAGACTGTAGAAGAAACATGTGTATATCGACCAGATAAAAATGATGAATCAAGAACAATATGTGAAAAAAAAGTTGTTGCACGAGGAGAATTATTTGGTTTTAAAACAACATTAGAAACATTTGCTATACAACGTTATAAAAAAAATCAAGAATATGCAAGTCTTGGATTAGAATTTATACTTCATAAATTATATTTACCACAATTGCCACCACCACCTATTACTGGTATTAAAACACCAGATACTCGAACATTTTCAAGAAAATTAAGTGATAAAGCAAAACACTTATTAAAATCATCAAATAATGATACACTTTAGTGTTAATATGATTTTTTTCTTGTTTTCTTTTGTTTATATTACCCACAAAAATTCAAGCTGTTATTGTTATAATTGTTTTCTTTTTTACACTAGCATTGAGCATTGTTTTTTTTCCTCTTTCTATTTATAGATATTGAATATTTATATATATTTGATAGTAAATGGATGAAATGATGACATCATTTCTAACCAAATTGATATTATGTATTTGATTTACTAGAAATCAAATTAATGAACTATGTGAGTTACTTTTCTTTTATATGATTATTTTTAAAATACTATTATCTCTATGGATAGATTCGTAGTTTACATTTTTCAAATATAATTTTGTTAAAAATTACTTTTTATTAACTATTGATTTGACGCTGAAGAATGAATCAGATATTCTACATTGGTCACGTATTTCTCATCACTTTTTACTTTCGATCAACCATCTGATAACACATTCATGTCATTATGATGAAAATAAAATGCAAGGATTAATTTGATTACACGTGTAGTTTTGAGATATATTCTTACCGATGATTGCTGGAGCGAATCGAAATGGAGATTTGAGTAGTTGAAAAAATTGTATATTCGGAGAATTAGTTTTATAGTTATCATCGAAGTTTTTGAGGAAAAGATTTTTTGGAACACGACCTTTCTTCATTAAACTGCACGATCACGAAGCGGAGAACAGCAAGGCTTTCAAAAAGCAATAAACAAAATGGCTGTGGCGCCTATCGTAAATTAAGTACACTTTAATGAACCGAAACCGTAGCCTCTCAAGAAAGATACTTTTTAGAAAAATATATAGCTACTTAATCATTAAAGTAGTTCTATATTTTTTTCGAAATAGCTACCAATTGTTTTTATGATAGTATATCAAGAGTGCCAGATTTAAGACAAATAGTTACATGAATTCGTTCATTAAACGAAAAGTCGTTACATACAGATTAGGTACTCAAATCATTTAGTAGCTGTATAATTTTCTTCAACAGCTATCAGTTTTTCTCAATAAATATCCTCCTATTTGAATTGCCACAATAACGTTTAGAATGCAGCAGATTTTATTAAGATTTAAAGTATTAAAATTCTTTTTTTCTTCTTCCACCCCCTTGCTTGAAAAAAAGGGCAGTTAAAACAAATAAGACGCTGAGTTTTTATCAAATAGTTAAAAACGACTATTAAATAGGGTATATTCCATTTTCGCCGAAAAAATTTTTCGCCGAAGACGAATTTCGCCGAAAAGAAATTCGCCGAAAAGAAGTTCGCCGAAAAAAAAGTTCACCGATTCTATTTTCGCCGAAAGAA
>CAJNSZ010002972.1:0-12733 GCA_905329745.1 Rotaria sp. Silwood2
CTCTCATAGTGATGATCATCTTTCATGAGAGTATCTCTATGCCGACTGTAGTTGCTATCATATTGACTCTGGTTGGTATGGTTTTCGTCGTTCTGATCACATTTTTCTATTAGATTATCTGATCACCGTCTAATACCACGTCAAAAATAACGTTCCAAAATGAAACAAGATTAAGCAATCTTGACTTTGAAGTACGACGAGATCATTGTCTATTGAGTCTTTCTCTGGCATTAACCTGTGTATTTTCGATTTTTCTCAATGTTGTGCTAAATGAAAAATTACTCGGACACAAAATCAAGCGAAGTGAATGGTTGATTCACTTTTTATTACTTTCATTTGTCATTTTTACTCTAAATCCTTTTCGGAATAGTCTTCTTCGTCTTCCGTGCGCCCATCGATTGATGTTTACCTGACGATTTCTCATCGCTTCTCTTATTTCGCTTCTTTAGGTGCTTTTATCAACTTTGGCTCAGCAAGCCATCAAATTCGCGAATCCATCGATCGTCATGGTGATTTCATCATTCGATATTCTTTTTGATATTCTACTTCAACATCTGGTAGCTACTGCGAAGTCGAACTGGCTAGGGGGTAAGTGTGGATGAGATCGGGAGAGAGAAGGTAACTAATCGCCAAGCCCACATCCACACCCTCTTTATATTCAACAAAAAGCTGAGATAGTACTAGTCAGATACTTTCACATTGTACACAGTGGTTGCCATGGGTGAATAATAAAACTCTCATGAGCTTACATTGATCTTAGAGTGGAAAGATTAAAGTTGTAAAGCAGCGTTGGTATCGGTCATAGTTTTCATTCAGCTATTTTTCGTTCTTTCTATGTGTAAAACCAATATATCATTGAAAGATTAATTGGATCCAACGTTCAAAAGTTTGACCATTCGGTAGTCGATGCTAATGATGAAGACATTCATGCTGAAAAGTAGCAATATGGTTTTCAAATCATATAATAATTCAGAATGTATTTGAGAAGCGAGTGAACGACATTGAACATGAGCAATAATAACAACGAAGTAAATAACATACACATACGAAATAATTGCGAGTTTGATGAATTTCTATTACTTGACAATGGCGAAACTCGATTGTAACAGCAATGACAAATCAATTTGGCAACGAGCAGTACAACAATTTGCAAAGTGGTTGTTGGCCCTCCGAACAATCTAATAGTAGTGTTAATCACCACAAGCCATACGTTCTTGTCTAAATGAGTAAGTGCATGTGGTGAGTTGGCACCGATCATAGTATGCCTTATGTGGTGTTTTATTAACCCTTTGAATACCATGACTCTGACTGTGAGGGAAATTTCTATAAGTTTTCATATTTAAGACACTCATAGTGCGGTATGAAATACATTTATTTACAAATATGTACAGAAATATACAAACATAGAGGACACAAAAGTTCATTTGTTTAGAAAATATTCATATGATAATTATAAAAAACATTTCCTTCTACGGTTCATATAAAAGACTGTTTTACAATCAAAACAATGAGAAGTATTTTTCTCTTGACCATTACTTTTACTACATATTGCATATCATCATTGATTACCAATAGTTGGCAGATGCGATTCATTATCATTTGGTGTATCAAACAATAATTTCCTTCTTGATAATTTATTTCTTCTTTTGTTGACATTTTTTTACGTTGACCTTGGTTTTTTAATTTGTTCGCCTTGAATCAATGCTATGATAAACGATGATAAAAATCTAGATATGTCAAATTAGAATCAGGTAGACTTTTAAGTATGATTATTTTTATCGCTGTTTACAAGAAATACTAGACTCATACAACTGTGGGTGTGGGTTCATCTTATCTTAACTCATACTCATATTCTCCTGCTGTACTCTTTTTAAGATCTTTCTATAATTTAGCTACTCTTTTTGGTCTGATCCTCTTATTAGAACCCAGAACAGAACTTGGCTAAAATTTGATAAAATCTTGACAATATCATGTATGTTATTCCTGTGAAGACCGTTGGTAAGATCAAGAGAATCCTGGTAAGATCCTGATTTGTTAATTGAGAAAAAACCTTAGTAGGAACTTGAAAAATTTATACAAACAGGAATGACTAGGATTTCTCAAGGAATGAATAGAATTGAGACTACGGTAGACCTTGCCTATTCTTGCGATTTGCGAGACAAATATTTGGCTTATTGTATAATTTGTCGGTTTCAAGCATAGAAAAAAATTGATTCTTGAGAGTGCATATGCAAGTCTTTTTCTTACTCGTATTGATACCTACATCCACACTCACATCCGCCATCAAAAATTCGCCTAGACCAATTCGAGATTAGTCGTAATCTCAGTTTGAACACTGGCAAACGTTTACTGATAAGCTTTTAACGCGTTTTACATATTCAGGTGCCAGGGAAAAAGTAATTTCTGTCGCAATAATTCCAACGAATCATGTCAAACTTTGATACCCTGGATGCTTCAAAATATTACTAACATGTTCAGATAAGAGAACGACTTATTTCTTGTTTTTCCTCTATCGGCTGTAAATATTATAATAAAATTTACTGTTATATCAGCTTTGTGTTTCAAAGGACACTTCAATTAGTTGATGGCTTATCGTCCGATAAATTTAACTTTTGAATAGTATCATAATCGTAAAACTAAAAGGTAATATTTTTTCGTTCGAATTTCTTTCATGATAGGCAACTATGTGATTTCAGTTTTATGACAGTAGCAATCATGGTAATAACTTCTTTCTCCTGGACTATAAAATCGATTGCATTCAGAACGATAAGCAATCAAAAAATATGATGAGTATGACACTATTGCATTACAGAGTTACTTGTGTCTTACTTCTTGCATCAATATATACAGCAGAAGTTGGCAGCTTTAGATACCTACGCATGACCGATCCAAAGCATATTCGTCTTGCCTTGCGATCCACCGGCATGACAATATCCTGGACGACATATGGCTATATTGGTAATAATGATCAACCAACGCCCCAAATATCTTATGGCACTAGTTCGAATGATCTTAGCAGTACGTCTTCGTTTGTTTTACCACAACGTACCATCCACTAATAGTGTTTGAGAAATTTTTTCACAATGTTTATCTTGATGGACTAAAACCGTCGACAAAATACTTCTATCGTATCAAAGGTTCAAATAAATGTGTTCATGAATCAAGCATTCGAACATTCACCACAGCACCAGCTATTGATACCAGTGTACAACAATCGATTAATATTTCAATTGTCGGTGATTTAGGCTTAAACAATTATTTCAATACCTATCAGGCTGAGAAAACGATAGCTGCTATGCAACAGTATGTTAGCCAATCCAATTTTTTCATGCACATTGCTGATATTGTCTATGCTGACTTATACGGGCTCGTCGTTAATTTCGATTTCTATGAAGCTACGTGGAATCGGTTTCAAGAGAAAATCGATCCAATTACATTTCGTGTGCCCTATCAAGTGCTTCCCGGAAATCATGAAGCAACTTGCTTTCAAATCAGTAATGCTATGTGTCCCAACCATCTGAAGAATTTTACTGCCTATCAAAATCGATTTCACATGGCCAGTGAGCTTAGTGGAGGGTACAAAAATATGTGGTAGTCATTTGATTAGGGCCCAGTTCATCTAATCATGTTGAATACAGAAACGGATTTTCCAAGTGCACCATCCTGTTCAGGAACAACACTCAATGCAGATCACTTCGCTGATACCGTCGCGCAGTTAGCATGGCTAAAAGCTGATCTACAGAAAGCCACTGACCCAATGCGTCGTGCCAAAGTTCCATGGATTATTGCGGGCGGTTATCGACCACTCTTTGGCAGCATACCCAAACCTCTACTGGAAATCTGTATGTATATCATGCTCATGCCAACATCATGTTTCACTGATAAAATGAATCTAAAATTCTGAACAAGCATCATATTAGAATCGAGAAAACAAAGTGGTTCAAAAGCAAGATAACAAAGAATTTTTTCGATTTCTTCTTCGTAGATGGTCAATAAGATCCCATATTTATACTGAGTATACTAAGTAATATTAGTCAAAGATGCAGTAGATGGCCAGTCTATAGACGTAGTTTTGTTTAGAAGTGTGCATATATATCTTGTTGCTTGTATGATACTATAAGAGACATAATCTGTTTTTTAAGCTTCATTTGACTTTCAAGGTTGTATCTGCTTATCCTGATCTATGAAACAAATCCGATTTAAACAAGCTTTGTATTAATTCAGCTTGAAAGAGGTCAAAAATAGTTAAATCAGATTTGTTTCATAGATCGAGATAAGCAGAAAAAAAACTTTTAGAAGACAATGGAGCTCGAAAAACATCCATTTTTTCTTATATTCACATGCGAGCAACAATATATTTTCATACTTTTAACAAGTTACTACAGCCGAATACTAATCATATGGCACATATTTGATTAGTATCACCTAAATTTAGTATATGCGGTACAAATATGAGATCTTACGAACCGTATACAAAGAAGAAAGAGAAAAAACTTCGTATTACTTCACCTTTGGATCACTAGTCATCTAGTATTTCATTGATAGCGCATATAAACAAGATTTGGTCTGTATAGTTACTTTTCGGTTAACAGTAAATATTTACCGATTCCGAGTGTTTCATGAGTTCATATTTGATACTTAAGTCATATTTATGTATTTTTTATCGTAAAAGATGGCTTGCTGCACCAATCCTATGAAGTTAACATGTAAAAGATGATGAAACTATTTTACTTTCGAATAAAGATCCTTTCGATACAGTAATATAAATTTCATTAATGAAATTCGAATTTTCGAATTCTAAACTCGGTGTTCGAACTTGCAAATGGATTTCACCTTCTACGCACACTCATGTAAACAAAATTCTTTTATTTTTCTCATCGAAGCGCACTTGTACGTGGCAAAACATAAATTTCTATTGATGACAATATGTCATACGATTAATATGGGACAATGACGGTAAAGGGAGACTGTTCCCGATTTTAATTCGCTCAATTTCGATTGCTTTTTCATGTTCTTCGGTGTCTATTTCACAGAATCAGAAGTCATTTTTTTGCCCATGACCTATGTTAATGGGTTTGAGAGAGTTTATATTTCTACTTGGGTATGTTTTTAATAGGATCATCTCTTCAGTCGCAATAGGGTTATGAGGGGAAAGATATGAAACAACGTACACAGTGCAAGATATTACGTCTGATCATCACTATAGAAAGGAGACATCTACGTAGATACACAGACAAGTAAAGATCACGATCGCCACACTTATGTGTATGACCCTTTTCATGGCACTAGTGAAACGGATATTACCAGTATGATATAATCCTTACCGATCTGTGTCATGCTGATATGAAATCCTACATATTCTACTAATTAAAATTATTGGATTACAAAGTAACTATCTGCTACAAGAAGTTGTAATGTAATACATAATCACTTGCTTGTTAGCTAGAGAGTCGGAAACATTTTCATTCGATAATCACATATTGTGCAGCACACGGCTATTGTATGGACGATATATTAAGAACATTACATTTATGCATATATATATATATGATTTCAGTGGGACATCCAATCAACCAACCAACAGGCAATTGTGGTGCGTATCGATCAGCATTTTTGCCTCTTCTCAATCAGTACAAAGTGGATTTCTATTTTACTGGTCATGTGCACTGGATGGAACTTTTCTATCCGTTGGATAGTGCTGGAAATGTGGTAGCTAAAAACTTTAATGATGTAGATGGTGTTAGCGTTCGCGCTCACGAAGAGCGACGAACACAGTTAACGTGTGTGTGTGTGGTTTATTCTCTCTGTTTATTCTTTTACAAAACAAGAGTTTATATACGCACATGAAAAACATGGACAAAATAGAAAAGAAGACAAAGGTTAATCAAGGACAAAGAAAAGAAGTTAAAGAAACGAAAAGACAGAAACGAAAATATCAAAGAGAAGAGAATAGAGAGGATCGAGGTATGTGTTATGAGAATACACTGTAACAGATGGCGCCATTCATGTAACGGATGGAGCAGGTGGCCCACCGCCAGGCTTCGAAATAGTGGAAACACTTGATGCAGAACGACAAGCCTGGTTCATTAGTGGCTACGGATTTTATCAATTGTTAATTCAAGACTCTTCACATGCAACTTTGAAGTTTATCGATTTATCAACAGCAACTATCATCAAGTTCATTGACGTGGTTCGCAATCATTGAGACGAAGCGAAAACCTTACTCATGTCCATAGCGAACCTTTGCATCTAAAACCGAAACATTAATAAACTCGTATTAAGAACTTAAACTGAAAATGTTACTACAATTTTTTTTCTGATGTGTCACTTTTTAATAAAATTCCTGACACATTAGAAGACCTCTCTATAATACAAGAGCCCCCCATAATAGAAGACCCTCTTTGACGAATGAAGCAAAAGACATATTAGAAGATCCTCCTCAGAAAGTTGATTTTTTTTGAAAACAATACGTGGAGTCTAGTGACTTTTTCAATATTAAAGTCCATAATGATATCTAAGTTCGGTATGAGCACCATTTTACTTTCGTCGTGATAGCAATGTATCAGTTCCAAGTTAGAAAAACCTTGAGAACCAGCTAATAGGAAACAACTGTCCATAAAATAATAATTTTTTTGAAAACGTATTGTGGAGTCATTTTAGTGTTTCTTTGCAGCTTACTCTGGAAAAATTCGTTAATTTCTCTATGCGAAAAAACCTTTCTATCATAATAAGATCCAGTGGAATGAGTGCACATTGGCGGGTGTAGCACATGAAGAGATCTTTGTAAAATAGTAGCATATTTAATAAAATTTCCTTTTGTATTAATTAAAAAGCTTCTTCATCTGTAACTTTCTTCTAGAGATTCAGAAACATCTTTATCCCAAAGCAGATTTCAATAATTGAAGCAAACTTTACTTTATGTATACACGTCAGAGTTTGCTTTGTGATTACTTGTGAGTCTGAGAACGTATATCTTTTTTCAATATGATCTAAAGATATTTTTCGAAACAGACACAAAAGAAATCGCAGAATGTGTATTCAACTGCTGTTGTTCTACAAGCTGTGTCTTCACAAGACAACTGTATTCATTGAAGTTAGCTTGTGATCAATAACTATGTTAGTGGTAGACTTCACTAGGTACGAATTCAATCGGTACTAATCAAACCTCAACATAAACAACTGCCTGAAGTAAATTCAGCAAAACAAAAATGTTTTTTTAATTATTTAGAAGGTTAAATATTTACAGTGACAATAGAATTCTTTAGAAAAAAAGAATTCTATTGGACATTGTATCAAGATGTGAGGGAATGTTGTCTGTATTGTTCTAAGAAGACTTACTAACTATGAACTCGTCCTTCCCACAAGATAATATGTTTCTTTCTCATTCTACGCATGAGGAATAAATAAAAGAAATTTGTTTACTAACGATGCGTCGGGGGCTTTACTAATCATGTAACTTTTATTTCAACAATAGCTGTAAAAGACACCGTTCGCAGTAACAAGGGTATGGATGCAGGTGTAGATATGAGTCTCGATGTGGATGTAAGCGTGGTTCGGTATTGGCTAGTGTTGTAGGTGTAGGTATGAGTATGAATGTGAGCTTTGGATGTTGATGAGTATGGATTTTTGAGGATATAGACAGCAACCAACGCATCCATACCCGCGAGCGAACTCCATGCCGACACATGCACACAAAAAGTACGCTGTCACTTACGCCCACAGCTCATATTCAGAGTGTGAGTGTGAATAGTGTTGGTGAGAAGAAGACCCACACCCATTCTCAAGTTGATCGACGAGAATAATAATAAATCGAATGTAGAAGAGCAACAAATTGATAGAGATAATTCACGCACAATTTCATTCAATTCGAATAATATCGAGAGATTTAATCTTTGACGAAACACTAGATTTTGTTCAATGAAAGACGTTCCTCTTTGATATTTCTTTCCCTGATTTCTTGTGTTCATTAACCTCGTAACAGTTAATTTTCATATTTTTTTCAATGTATTAATTCTATCCTTCGTCTGTTCAGCGACTTATTATACATATTTTTCTGTATTGAAATATAATGCAATGACTTTTGAATTGTTTTTATTGTTTACCTTCGTCCAATCGACTGTTTCTTTTGTATCTAAACTAACACTATCAATCGAAGATGAATGTTGCAAAAATTGAAGTCATCTTTATTGGTCGACCTGATTTCTGAAAATGTAACAGAATCGCCTCCAACCGTGGGTTTTATTGAACAGACTATGAAACTAGAAGAAGTATTTAAAGTAAGTTACCAATCATGAAAAATATGTCATACTAATTATTTCATACATTGTTTTCCATTTAGTGTATACAAGTCGATTTTCAGATTTCTGACGCTACATATTTACAAGAATCCTTGTGTGCCTTCGAAGCTATTTCAGTTTTTTTGTTATTCAGGTCAATTCGATGAACATTATTGTCAGTTTTAATGATTTTATCCAGAACGACAATGGTATTCGATCAAGTACTGTCATGTAAATTCAGACAAGCAAATGTCGAGAGAAATTCCCCTTATGTTAGACAATTATCGCTTTTTTGTTCGTAGAAAACAAAAAGTTAGTTGTTTTGTTCTGAATTTTCCTAAAAACTTTCGTTTAACAATCTTTTAAGCCTTCTGTTGTCGTCGACCGCACCAATCGTACCGTGCTGAATCACTAAAAATTCTCTTTCTAACTCAAATTACCTTCTATCCTTCTTCCTCATTGTTCAAACCTAACATCCTCTGGTGCATATATTGTAGTTTTTGTATCGAGATTTTTCGTCGAAGTTTTATTCTACGCAGCTCGACCAGAAAGTATTCTAAGTTTCTTTTTTTTCCTATGCATCTTCCGCAACACTGTTAACGCTTTTGTTTCCAATATACTGTGTCGAATGATAAACTGGAGACGAAAGCAAAATCAATACTATAATTTGACGTTTCGATTGAAAAATGTGACCGACTTCTAAGTGGACTGATATGAGCTAATATTTCTTTTTGCTCAAAAAAATGCACAGCTGAGCATCTTATTGAGATGTTGATTTACATCTTTAAGTCGTTGATAAAGTTGAGAATGAAAGTCAGTGATCTTTCGAGCCTGTTTCCATCCGAAAACATAACTTTAGCTTCCAAGGTTACACAATTGATATTTTCAGTTATTCGATAGTTTCGATAAATTGTGTCTTGAAATGAAAACACGTGGATAGATATTGATTTAAGATGCTCTTTTATACGCTGAATACTCAATATTGAACTTTGACCACAGAAAAAATCGATCATCAACGACACAGTTTGTTGTCACGAAAAACTGTCAGTGTAATCGTTCCATATGAAGTATAATGAATCGATTCAATTGATAAACGTGAGTCTTGGTCACATCAATCAGTGATCATGAGTATTAGACAGACAAGCATATCAATATTTTCGTCACAGCCTATGGTTTTAGGCATTTTGTCTGTCATGGTTTAATGAGATAGACTAGAATGTAGTTAACTTCTGTCAATATAAACTTTATCATTCATTCACAATCATGATTTATCTTGATTGTCTTCCGTAGTTGAATATGTGTGCATGTTTGTGGTCAAAACCGAAGTATTACTTGATATAATTCCTAACATAACTTTACCTGTTATTTCAATGCGTAGTGTCAATGAATTGATATCTAGTAGGACAGTATCACCCTTAATCCACTGTGCATTGGACAAGATAATTACTTGAATAGCCGTGTATTATCGACTGCATTTAAAAATACAAGTACTTTTGATATGAAAGCACTGATGACTCCTTGCCTATTTCGAACTGATCAAATGCCGTTAGGGGCTTCTTCCCTTTCGTTCCGCATTTCTGGGTGTTAAAATCAAAATTTTTCGATTTTTGGCTTTTCATTGCTAATATAGCTTTGAAGTGTCCTTTATCAAATGATACATATATAGAAGCTCATCATTGCTAATTAATACTTCTATTAAAATCAACTCTCAAAGTTCTTAGTAGAAAAACTCGAGCTGGGTTTATTCTTTGTATGCAGAATTCTACTAATGCTAATAACTATTTCTTATTCCAAATATACTCAGAGCGTAGTCAGTTTTCGACCACTTTAATTGAAGAAAAATAGTCTTGATACATGCAGGAAAGTTTGTTTTTCGTTTTATTCACAATCAATTTTTGAACAAAAAACAAAGGTTTTCCTCTTTTTCTTTCACAAGGTATGTCTGATCAGGCTCAAATTTTTTATGAGCACTTTGGTCAGATTAGAGTGTGGTTTTTTTCTTCTTCAGCATGTTGTTCTGATGGAACTCGGCAGTCTTTCAAAAATTAGTATCATTGAAAAAAACATCATGTTTTGTGGTGGTACTTCTATTATCTTACTTCTCTTGAGCTCTAGGAACGATATATTTGAAAAAATAAAATATAGAATTTTATGAAGGAGACGTCCAGTCACTTTTGACCTTAGCAACTCCCATATCTCTCTGAAGGAAGCATCTGAAAATTTTGAGTTTATGATAATTTTTACTTTACTTGTCGAAATCTATCTGTCTTGAAATTTTCATAATTTTTCGTCGAGTTGTTTTCGAGAAACTCCAGGAGAAGTGACGTGTTCCCTTAACTTGATTGATATTTTGCGATGATTCTTTATTATTGGCATGTTTTTCAATTAGTTGATCTAGTTTTGATATTTTCAGTCCAGCATCTTTTATCACGCTTTTGAGTAATTTCATTGTTAAATGAAATCCAGAGTGATGAGAAAACAATTTTTTAAAGTCGAACTCTTATAAACTTTCTTCTTGTTAACATGAATTCAAATGGTAGGCATCAGAGACTGACGGGACAATGACAAATTGTTCCGTCAAGTCCCGCCGGAAGTTGTCCACAGACTGTCTCCCGTTTCAGCTAATCCTGCGAGCATCTTTTCACGAAAAGGTCGATGTCATACATATATGTTCATTTATTTCACAACAGAAAAATATTGTCAAGCAAAAAATGTCTACACGAGGAAATGAAGTACAATAAATGTACGCACACATATTCACAAGCCAGGATATAAGAATAGAAACCATAATATTCAAGAATAGTTACAAAATTAGAATGATTGCAATAATGTACAAACACGAATTGACTGTCACTATTGTTCTTTTTTTGATTCAATGTCTGTTTACATAAGAGTCGTCCTCTATGACGATCATTCTTCTACTCTTGCGACATAAAATCAATCGCTATTGTAATGCACTCCATGGACGATTATTTTTACTTTTTGCTTTATTGACGGAAGTCAGCGAGAGAAGCATTGAATTCCGCCTATTCCGCATCCCGCGACTTTTTGTCCCGCCCGAATTATTTTTTTTCTCTCCCGTTCCGTCGCGGGACGAGACGGGACGAGATTGATCCCGTGTTCCGTCACTCTTTGGTAGAAATTCTCGTCTAATTAGAATATTATCCTTTGACAGTGCTCTCTGCAAAATAAGTATGTAGCTCTAATCTTCAAGAATAAACGATATTTTTGAACATGACTATTTTTTTATGTTTTAACTTGAGATACAACTAATTTACATCACTACTTCATTTTTCTGATTTCACATGCTGAAAAATGCATTGTACAGAAAGAATTATCGCTCTTATAGAAGTATAATAGTTATTGTAAGAAAAAAATATAACCCTTTTGCAGTGCGTAAACAAACAAAGGTAAAGATGTGTACTCTTAAGAAGAAATAGATTATTACTTACTAACTAGAAGGTAAAATGTTGTCATTGAAGGTTATTCTGATCTTTCAGTCTTGATTTCTACTCATATCAATTTAGACAATAAGTCGAAATAAATGAATCCAGGTTCAACGTTCACATCAATTTTTGTTTCGAAATCACTCCCAAAATTGTAAAAAACATCGACTCAAGATATAGTGCGTAAACTCCCCCCCAGAATAGAAGGCCACCCCATATTAGAAGGCCACCCCCATTAGAAGGCCACTCTGAGTCATATCTGCAAAAGTCATATTAGAAGGCCACGACTTTCTAATAAAATGTTTGGATATTACATACATATGCGGTGGGAGTTTTATAAATATCTTAGCATTTTGAGAGATCATGCATGATATCCAGCGCATTCCTGTTGGGTTTTACTATAAATTTATAGTGATATGTTCACTTTCCAAAAGCAGTCAAAACCAAACAAAGTTTAATATATCTACTTGAGCACATCAATCTTTTTGCTTTGGTACGATTATATATCTTTTGAATACATACAAAAACTTTTTATTTTTTGAAGTATTTGTGATGCTAGACCTCGGATAAGTATATTAATATTTTTGATGAAATATAAATAAGTGAATAAACTAATGACAAGATAAACTGATTCAGCAATCATTTTATTTATTTGAAATAAAAATATACAGTGAATGTTTCCATCTCTTGCAAAGGATCATTATTAACACCAAATTTATATGAAAAAATATTACAGATAATATATGAGATAATTTTTCCCTTCTTTTTTCTCTTTTGTTTTTTTTCTGAGTATTGCACTGAGACAAAATCATTTCTCACCTTCATAGTCCAATGTTCAGAACAGAACGAAAGAGAAAAAAAGAAGGAAAAAAGTTGTCTCATATGTTATTTGTAATTTTTTTTCATATAACTTTAGTGTTAATAATGACCTTTTGAAAGAGGTGAAAAGATTCACTGTTTACTTTTGTTTAAAATACATAATATGACCGATAAGTATAGTCAATAGATTAA
>CAJNSZ010002973.1:0-12725 GCA_905329745.1 Rotaria sp. Silwood2
TATGATATATACAAGTCCTTAATCATTTATTACTAAAATGATCAGCTCGTGGAGCTGTACAAATCCTGAAAGTTTCAGCCAATTCTGAGAAAGTCGATGTAAATGTGGTACGTTTCCCATGGATTTACCCTATTAGTTTTCACTGATGGTTTTTTCACATACTCTGTGCACTTTTGTGTTCCGCTGTCAAGATTCGAACTTCACCGATTTCTTCTTTGTTCCAGTCAGTGAACATACCATTAGTCGAAATATGGATATCTGTACAACTAATGTATTTTTCGAGGTGTGTGTGAAGGTACTGCATATCAATTTAGCCAAAACTTGAAAGGACACTATGTTGCCGAATGATCCCGACTTTAGCTACTGTTTCTTACATGTATGCTATCATTGGCAGAGAGCATTGCTTTTTGATGAAGGTTGCAATTAATGACTAGCTTGATGCAAGCTCATTCGCTCTTGGTTTAAGTGATATACGCATGTTCTAACGAATGTGCTACGTATTGATGCTCTTCTTGCTTTGACATAATTTGAAAATATCGATGATAATAACTCATTATTTTATACTCAAAGAGCTTTCAAAACATTCATCTGTTAAATACTGCTCACCGTTCTGCATTTGTGAGACGGTGATTCATTAACATTTATTTTTAGCAAAATCCATGAGCGTCAATGACATATTAATTGACTAGAAAGAATTTTTCATGTTATCGATTATAGGCGATGCCATTTTGATTCATTATCAATACTTTCTAATGACAATGAATGACATTCTAATCAATGAACATTTGTTGAGAAGGTGATCAATTTGAATTGATTTTGAGTAGTAATGAATTTTAATTGATTCTTACACCGAATTTTAATCAAAGTCAATCGATTTTCAGTCATTTAGATGTGAATAATCAAAATAACTCGACTGTTTTTCGATTATGCTATGAAAAATGTTTTACATGGGGACTTACAATCTGTAATTGAGATACAGTGAGTGGCCAAATTATTCAACAAGATTTGTTTCCTATTTTTTCCACTGAACTAAGCGCTAAAAAAGATGTAAATAGTGATTAGAGTGGGGGAATATTATTTCTAACAAGAGTATGCAAGAATAAAAATTGTTATCGGATTCCCAAGTTTCTCAGTATCTAGAACGCATAAATATGATTTTGTTTATACTAATTATAAGGATAGAGCAAACAACTCTCTACAGAATGAGATATATCCAAGTTCTCTACGATGTTCTTTGGTTTAGATACAGCAATTTTATTGAAGACGAAAAAATATTTTTACTACATTTAGATATGCACCAGTTTCAATTCCTAGAATCGACTGTAGTTGACGAAAATTGAAATTCACTGGAATTGATACTTTCTTCAAGGAGAGACATCTTTGAGAAAATAATGATTTTTTTATAATGTTTAACCAATGGTAATCGAGGCCGGGCAATACAAATCGGTAATCGATTTCTCAAAATTGTGTAGTTCCTTTCTCAGTCAAGTGAACTGTACACCTGAAACCTTTAATCAAGCTTTATAAAAAAATCGTTATTTTCATCAGAAACCCTTTCTTTGATGGAAAAAAATCAAACCCAGAATTTCACCGTTATTCTGTTATCCAGTAACTGGTACAATAGCTGCTTGTATAAGAATAACTTCCTACTCCTAATCAATGCAGATTCCAGTTAATTCTAAGTCTAGAATTGGAATCAGTACACTCCTAGATGCAGTGAATAGTAAGAAATCCACTTTACTAGCTTCCATAATATGATTGTATCTAAGTCAAAAAGCATTGTGGTGAACTCGAACACACCTTGTTTTGTACAGAATTGTTTGCTTTATCTTTATCATTCGTCTAAACAAAATTATATTTATGCATTCTAGATACTGAAAAACTTGGAAATCCGATAACAATTTTTGTTTTCGCATATTTCTGTTGGAAACGATATCTTCACTCGAATCACTATTTGGATTACTTTTAGCGCTAAAGTCAGTGAAAAAAAAGAAACAAATCTTGTTGAATAATTTTGATACTCACTGTATCACGCGGAGTACACTAGAGTTCTCTTCAATTTGATTTCTTCTAGGAAACCTGCGGTCAATCTCGATGAGATACCCATATCACAATGGAATAGAGACGATGTTGCTCAATGGTTTCAACAGAATAAAATTATGCCTGAACTGTATAAATTATATCAATTCGAAGATGGCTCTGAACTATTAACTTATGCTGCAACTATTTTAGATGAAAATGTGTTGACATTAGAACAGCAACTCTATTCTCAAGCGTATTCACAAGCAAATAATGGTAAAGTACTGTTAACACCGCCATTTTCACGATTCACGAACGCTTTACGAAAATTGCACTATGATACCAAATTAAAAATGCAGAAATCACCAATTGTGGTAGAACCAATTGTAATGAATGCTAGTAATAGCATTGGTGGTAAGCCTCCAACAAGAAACATTTCGCGTATACCAAGAAGATGCTCAATAACGAAACCACATGACTAACAGAACGTCCAGGTCATAAGCTAATTTTAGAACTACAAAAGAATTAATTTTTTTTGACTGCTATAACATACTCCAGCTTGTATTACAAATCTCGAACAGTTTCAGTCTTGTGTAATCTAGCAGTGTTTATCTAATTACACAAAAACTAATTTGTTATTCTGCTTTTTTTTCTAGTTTAATACAATTGGACTTGAAAACTTCATTTAGGGCATGACTGACTTTGCCTAAAAACAAGTGCACCATTCACACTTACATCCTTTTCTGCAAAAAGTAGAGATTTGTACAAAAAAATGGGATATTTACATCGATAACAAAAAATAATCGTGAATTTCGTAGGAATATTTTTCAAAACTGAATAGATATGGCTGTGTTCTTTTCTCAATATATCATTGTTTCTTTTTCTTCACAGCGAATTTAGCATCACTAATTCAGCTATCTCAGTAAGACACTAATAAGAAAGAAGAAAAAAGAGGAAATAATTCCAATTGTCGGATACCAAGAAGAAGACGAGGAAGAAGAAGAAAACAAGAGTTCATAACAATTCATTTCTAAAATACTATTCTGATCTTTCAAATATCTCGTGGAATTCAGTTCATTCATTCTACTGATTTATTGGCAGAATACTCAAATCACTTGGGATGAATATTCGGCTAGATAGACAATTTATACGAGAGGTTGAAATTAGGAATTTCACATTTCGAATAATGACTTTGTACTGCAATGGCAGGTAGTGCATCTTAATCGTTTTTCATATCCAAAATATAACAGAAATCATAAATTTGAGCAGAAAAAGTTTTCATTTTTGTCTTCAAAATGCTTGAACCAGTTGATGAAAAGTTATCTGTGCTGTTTATGTTAAGAAAGAAAAATATACATCGATGTAAGTGTAGGTGTCGGTGTGGGTGTGGATGTGTGGGTGTGAGTGTGAATGAGGGATGTGGATATGGATGCAGTGGGGTTATGGATATTTGTCGTTGTGGGTTAAAAGTACACCCACACCCACACCCACACCCATTGTAGCTGCTGGTCATCCAAAACGAACAATTGAATGTTTATCAGGTAAAATGCAAAAGCCATATATTATATTGTGTTATTTGTTTTAATTTTCATATAATAACATACGTACTTTTAGCATTTCTTTTCTTCAATTTACTGATATTTCTTTTTCTACAATTCAATCTATTCAGTGTTAGTTTGAAATGTTAAGATCAAAAGGATCAAAATGAAGATGGTTTATTTAATCGATTTATAAATGCTGTTGCATATAAACATCGTCCTAATCGTGAAACAATTGAACCAAATAATAAGATACCAAAACTTGCTCATTTATTTTATTTAACTAACAAACTTCATCGTAATACAGAAGAATATTTATGACGATGAAGGTAATTTTACTATTACAATAAAAATTGAACTATTCTCTTATTTTGTTTACGAAAAAAGTTTATAAAAGACATGATTTATAATTATGATATGTTTTCATCGGATAAATCCAATGAAGATGATTTTCTAGCAAGGCGGAGTGGATGTGGGGGTGGGTACGAGTATATGAATGAATGCTGCCTTAACCATAAGCTAACTTCACTTCATCTACAATGGAGCCTCAGCCAAACCCGAAACCCTCAGTGAGTATGTCGGTATGTGCTTCCATAAGACTATTTGTTACATTCGATTCACACACCTGCACACACATTCAAGTTAAGGATATGTGTTTGTTTCTATTTTATCGGATATATATAGGTACTTTTGGTATTATATACTATAGGATTAACATGTAAAGTTTGTCAGATATATGATAGTCTTGTATGGAATTCACTTTGTCTTTGTGAGTGGTCGGTTAATTTTTATGTCAGATTTGAAACTGGGTTTGTCGTTGTCTTTACGATAGGAAGTTGTTGTTTCAATAGCGCAGCTCGTAATTCTTGCGAAAGCCGCCCAATGTCTAAAGATTTATCGTGGTCGTTTACACCAACAAAAGGCGACTTTTTACTATTATCCATATTAGAGAACCATTTGTAAGCGATACCATTTTTCGGAGCCAATATAGTACAGAACTCTTTTGTGTATATTGGGTAATGTAACTTATTATATGCGCCGATGAACATGGCATATATCCAATAGAGTGTGTACTCTGTCCATTTTTTATTTGTAGTATGCAGACGAATCAAATACTGTAACCATGGCTCACATTCTCTTTGTTCGAGGAAACGAGCGAAGCTAAATAATACATGAGTGTGGAGGGGCAATGGAGTAAACGCCATCATTCTTGTTGAAGCTGTTATTGTGGGTGAAGGAAGCTTGACATGCGAAGATGTTTTATTTAAGTTCCCTCTAGCATAAGCGAAGAAGTTAAATGCCTTTTCTTCGCTTGTCCTCGCTCGCCCATCTTCAGCAAACAAATCGTGGTAGTGCAATTCGCGTCCACACATGACATCAGCATCGAAGCATAAATAAAAGTCTGTACGAATAAAAGCTGAAATCGCTAATTTAATATCTTGCTGTGTAAACCATGTATCATATTTACCAAACTTCTTTCTTTCTGGCAAGATACTAGATTCACGTACAATGCGCATAACAGGTTGAAGAGAGGCAGATTTCAACAATGAATCGTATATTGTATTATAATGGATGTCAGGAACAACTATCCAAATAACATCAAACAAGGCATCCATATATGGATTCGTCATTTTGCATGAGAATGCAAAGTTGAAAAGTAAAGCTAGATGTTCAATTGATGCAGGAAGAACTGCCGCCATTTTATTTTTGATGGGACTCAACTCATAATTTAGGAAAGAAGTGTTTATGTACGTAACTGCAGAATGTGGCTTTATGGCGGAGTGCGTATCGCTCACACCTTTACTAATTGTATACAGAAGATCATGCATGATATATCGCTGTTTGATGGTGTGTCGTTCTTTATGTAAACGCTTTAGTTCTCGAGTGATAAGCGCGGAATAATGCAATAAAATTTCGGATTCAGAACTTGAATTAAAATCTCGTATTAAAGCAGCTAGTTGAGCTGTACTTTTAAATGTTCTAGTATGTTTAATTGGTGCATTCAAGAAGGAGTATATCACTAACAGACCACAAATATTATAAAACACAGTGAAAACGAATATACGAAGACGAGGACTGCCTCGAATCATGTTGCCCTTGTAAATTAGCTGTTCCTTCTTTTTCGTAGCCTTTAGATTCCTTTCAAGGAATCTATTATCATCTATGGCAGAGAAAAAAAGCAAATTGGCGGAATTCTTACGAAGAAACACATTTAAGTGCCGCAGCGCTTTTGCATTGGGACTGAGCGCATCGTGTAGATATCGATGAGCCGTGTTTATCATAAAAATAGTCCGAATCCATGACTTGTTTCTAGTGAGATATCAAGATTTTGTGAATTTTCTCTGTATGACTCTACTTTTCCAGCACAAACCACGTGAAAGTTTGACCACATAACAACCTCAAATAGATTAGCTTGCAAAAAAATGTTCAGAACTTTTCGATGAAGTGTCTTTGAAATATGAAGATCCCAATTTTTAGGGTGTTTTTCATTGATAGTGTATGCAGCATGCATTTATTGAAGTCTTCATATTTCAAAAGGACTTCCCCCAAAAGTTCTGAGCATCTTTTATAATCTTGTCTAATTGGCTCCCTTATGTGGTAAAAGTTTCACGTCAAAATTCGAAAATATAGTTTTGCTGCAAAAATAGAGCCATACACAGAAAATTCTGCAAAAACTTTGATATCTCGAGAGAAACAAGCCATGACTCCAAACTATTTATGTAATAAACGCTTCTTATCGAGGTCTATAAGATGCACTAAGTTCCAGCTCAAAAAATCTCCGATTTCTAAATATAGTCCCTCGTTAGTGTCACTGAATTGATTTGATTTTCTTATGTTTATCGTGTTCATGGTGTTTCCATCATCTTGATGCTATTTTTGTAAGTTCTACGACAATGTCGAAGCCAGAAATAGGTCCAATTCACTGTTGAATAACTCTTGGTAATACCAAGAAAACCACGAGAAGATACTGCGTACATACTTTTTTGATCGTCTTTTCGGCCTTATATTTATTCATCATGATAAAAGATAATTGAATTTAAAATACCATTGATTCAGTCTCATCAATCGATTTTCTGTCAATTAGATGATATTGTTTTGGTTAATTCAATACTGAGATCTTGAGAAACCCATAAGTCGTCCATTGGCACTTATATAGTGCAAGTAATATCATCGGCGATATATGTTAATTGCATCGAAGATGAATGTTTTCAAATTTTTATCAAACGCTCACCTAACCATAGTAATGATCCACAATGAAGGGATGCCTAAGTTTTTAGTTGATATTTCTATTTCCTTCGACCGTTTTGAAAGGAAATTTTCTGAAACATTCTGCGTTCCATTCTGTACAAGTCGCTTAGTATGAATGTAAGTCGATAGATGCGATTGTGACTCACAAGGGAACATTCTCAAGCGATGGAGCAACTTTTAGTCAACACTTAGTAATTTGATGTAGTTCTTAGTTAGTTATTTTCATGGTTAAGAAAGCTCGTGCTGATGGCTTGTTTCTAGAAAGATATTGAGTTTTTAGTGAATTTACTGTATAGCACGACACTTTCGCAGTAAAGCTATGCTTTCGGACTGTTGATTTAAAACTTTGCCCGCATACAGTCGTAAACTAAAATACCTTCAATGAAAAATTTCAGAAGTTTTGAACGGAGTCTCTCTGAAATATACAACTTTTGAGATACAGACCCTTTTTCATAGATAGGATAAGTAGCATGTAATTTTTGGAAATTTGGTATCTTGAAGAAACTTTGTTCAAAGTTTCTGAAAATTTCTAATACAAGCTAGTTTGTGTTAAGACTTTATACTGGGAAAGTTTCAAGTAGGGGTGGGAAGTTACCGTTACCGTTACCGTTACCTGGGTAACTGGTAACGGTCCCATTACCAGTTACTTTTTCCGGGTAACTTCTCTAGAAAGATGAATTATTACTTCCCATCAACAGGATTTTTTAACTACGTTATTTTTTAAGTTGACCCGTTCCCAGGTAACTGGTAACGGGTAACAGTTACCAGGGTAACTGGTAACTCCAAATTTTTTTTACTGGTGTATTGCCAATATTCGGTCCAATAGAAGTGATATTTAGTCTTTTTAAAAAAGTTACCAGGAAAAAGTAACTGGTAACTCCTTCCATAGGAACCGTTACCGTTACTGTTACCGAGTAACGGTCTGGGAACGGTAACTTCCCACCCCTAGTTTCAATTCAAAATTTGAAAGTATAGCTTTGTTGCAAAAGTGTCGTACTATAGAACAAACCCACTTAAAAGCTTGTATCTCTCCAGAAACAAACTATCAGCACGAACTTTTTAAAAAATAAACACAGTTCACTAAGATCTATCAAATTACTAGGTGTCGACTAAAAATCGTACTAACAACTGAGAATGTTTCCTTGACAATAACTCTCAGTATGGAGGATGTGTGTTCTTGATGCACGGGTATTTCTATGCATGAATGGAGCGAGTCCGATAATAAGGCTCATATATTCACGGAGTTCTACACAGTCTTACACCTACACGCATTACTCGAAACAATTGATTTAACGTTTTCCATAAATTCCTTAGTATTATCGAACAGCAGTTAGCAAAAATTTTCTTATCTTATAATAAAAAAGAACATCGAATTTTGTTTTTTAACTAATTGATCTTGATTATTCTAAAATATTTATACTTGCACGACAAATTATGAAACATTTTGGCTTAAAACTGTTGGTTTATCTATTCTCTTGCAGAAGAAAGCGTTCTCCACAAAATAGAATTCATTGAAATAACTTTTAATCGTAGATTGAGACTGAGAAAATAATGTCGCTTTGTGAAATTCGTTTAGTTATTGTTAGGTAGCTTAGTCCGAGTAACGTCTATATTTTCTGAAACTCGATTGAAAAGGAGAGTTGAAGTATAAAAGTAGAAATCTGCTCTTCCCCACAGACTGTGACAGGCATATTAGCCAAGCCCTTGCCCATCACAACATGTTATAGACGTTGTCCCAGAACTAAAGCCGTCTGTAGGGCTCTTATGAAAGAAGATTGTGTTTCAAATCTGTCTTTGATCCCATTTCTACACTCACTGTAACTTGTTACAAATAATGTCTTTCATCATGGACATATCAGTATGCTATTAATTCCCAATTGAAGCATATGTAGATCAATTGTGTTTTACATTTTGATCCCCAATAGATTGCGATAACAACTTTTTTAGAATTGGAGAGTAGATGAAAATGTGGATGAATGTGTGATAGATGTGTAGGTATGTATGAAATGAAGAGGATCGTTCTGTATCTCTCGCCCATACATACAGAACAAAATCTAAGCGGAAAGATGATGAGATGTGCACAATACTGTGCAAGAGACCTCATTCTTGACGATAACATTATGTAGGATATATTAAGCTTA
The DNA here is from genome assembly GCA_905329745.1 of Rotaria sp. Silwood2. Classification (NCBI taxonomy): domain Eukaryota; kingdom Metazoa; phylum Rotifera; class Eurotatoria; order Philodinida; family Philodinidae; genus Rotaria; species Rotaria sp. Silwood2. The sequence continues at coordinate 8,948 of CAJNSZ010002973.1, forward strand.
ATAGGCCTAATAAACGAAAATGTATCCTGATATAAGGACATTCGATTGTGCCGTAACTGACATTTTTGTAGGTTGCTTCTCTTTGGATACAAACGGCGGAATATACCAGTGATTAGTTGTCATTTGAACTCATTTTCCTTGATTTGGTGATTAACTGCGTGGAACAACATTTTGGAGTAGGTACTATGAATTTTATTTCAAAATGATCACCTTTTCATAGTCTTTCATTCTGTTTATGATTAAATAGTACTCACAGCAATATGTAAAAGGAGACTAACTAAGTGTTTTATACACATCTTTCCTCTTTTTCACAGAGTAAAGATGAAGCTACGAACTTTTCCATGAGTATCAAAATGCATCTATACTATCTGTTGAATACTGATTTAGTAATGATTATTTTGTCGGCATTCGGGCTTGAAAGTGATGTTTATTTCTTCCTGGTACTGTTTGATTTCTATTAATTTTGAACACAGTCGTTGTATATTTTAATGGCATTCCGCCAAATATTTTAACAAACTTGTTCAAACATAGCGTTCGAGTTTCTATCTGAGTTGACCGTTTCCATAAACCACCAAAATTATACGCTTTGGCAAATGTATCTATGACCACAGGTCCTTGCTTAGTAGTATTAGCAATTAAAAAATTAAGTAATATATCATCACAGTTTTTTAGAGAATCTACAAGATCTCGTGCAATTTGTGGTAATTCATATGTATATTGGTAAAGATAACGACGATGATATACAAATCCCGATGGAAGTACCATGCTGTAAAATGCGCCTTTTTTTGATAGTAAAAGTTTATTACTATAAACATATTGAAAAGTGCTATTCACATAAGTTGGAACATGATTACATCCGAGATGTGAATAGCCGACAAGATTCTTGAAAAAATGCCCTCGCCAAGTATCGATTGCAAACGCCATATGAGAATATGGCATATCCCAATCATCGTCCATGTTAATAATACAGTCTGTTCGAATCTCATTATGTGGATAAAATCTATTGTTTAATGAATTTTTCTTCATTTTTAAAATGTATATAGGAATTTTGAATTGACTTAGTTGTTTTTTTGGTATAGGCTGAATAGCAACGTTGTTCCAAATCACGACAATCGCTGATAAATAAGTAAAGTTTTGGTAGTAGACTGGTCGATCCAACGTTGTATTCGTTCTATCATATACTGTTAAAATCATAGTACATGTGTCAAATGCACTTAACCTAGTCACATAAATTTTCAAGTCGTTTAAAGATTTGACTCTTTTATGATGAGCACTATAGACCTGTAGATCGCTAAACGAAGGTGTTTCTAAGCGTTCAAATATTTCTTTATTGTACAATAAAGGAACACCAAACTTCACTCGTAGTTGAGCTTCGTCCGTAGCGTTTGACAGTTTGTTATTTAGACCATATTCAACATGATTTGTGCTTAATGAAAAATTATGTCGGAAGTTTGGATAGATTAAACAACCTTGCTCTTGATACATAAATCTTAGCAGATACTTTTTCCAGCTTGCTTTTTGTGGCCAACGATTCGTGTAAGAATTCGGAATGAAGGGGTCAAATTTATTACTAAGAAAATCTAAAAAGTTTCGCCATATTCTGGGAGCGTAGAGAGCTCCCCAACTCTGTGACATTTGATAGGCATACAGTTGATAGCCGTTGGGCACATTTACGTACTTTTCGATTACCTCATTGTAACGCTGATTGTAAAGAGATATCCCGAATAAGCGTTTATCAATTATCAAATTATAAAAGTAAGCTTTTACCAACTTGTCTATGTATAGTAAAAAGTAAGGTGACAGTTCAATGTCGTCCTCGAGAAAGATAGCATACTCGTCATTATTAAGAGGACGCCATGCTTCTATCATAAGTGTTTTTAGACCTCGTCGTTCCGAGTAAGCAACAACATGAACATTGCCGTGTAAACTTCTTAAACTGCTTAAATATTCAAGATATTTACGTCGTTTATTATCATTCTTATCCATATCCACATGAATAAATATTTCAATAGTTCGATTAATTGGAAGAGCTTTCGTTAGTGATTTCCACAATCGCTCAAATGACGTCAGCCGATTCATCGTTAGTAGTATTAATTTTAGACTGAAATGAGTCTCTTGTAAAACCCTTAACTTTTGTTTATTGGTGAACTGATCATGAAGTAGTTTATTGTTCGACAAGGCTTCATGACGTACATCGTAGACTCTATTCAAGCGCTCCAGCAACCATAAGCCGTCAAATGATTTTCGCTTGAGATCAGTAGCTTTAAGTGTCTCTAGACGATATTCTGTGTTTAGTGTTCGCCCCCAAGACTGATACGGAAATTTTAACCCATCTGAAAGAAACGCTCTGTATGCTTCATTCTGTGGGTACTCATATGGATGACGAGAATTATGAACATAAGCGAGCCCATTTTTGATTACTATACGTTGTTTAAAATGATTCTCAGGTAATGTATTATCCATATTGATAGAATTGTTATATTCAAACATATTAAAACGTATAGCATATTTTCCAAATAATAAATGTGCAAACATTTGTAAAAATTGTGCACATAATGTCCATTTGCCTCTGAAACTGCCTTCACCTTGAGGTGAAAATGGTATAAAAAGGTTTATAACTGATTTGTGATAAATAACCATTCCGTTGTCGAAGCCTGTTAGTGGTGCAATAGTCTCATTTTCATAGACTGTCACTAATTCTTTCATAGCTGAAATTCTTCTATCACCAATAGCCCATGGGAAACCGACTATTGCAGGTCGATACGTTTTTAATACGTTTATTAACATGTTTGGAAGAGAGATTTCGGGAATACAGAATTGTTGCTTGATACGAAATGTTAAATCATCATCATGGGTAAAAATGTAGTCACAAGACTGATTAATGTTAGCTATGCCATTAACTACTAATTCAATACCTTTGGTCCAAGATAAATTCTCATCTGAATAGACGAAATTAATGTTATTTATAAGCGTGATTTGTTTTGTGATGTTGTCATTCCATATGAACCAAAATGAGTCAAACTTGTTTTCCCACATTTGATGCATAGCGAGTGCATGTTTTCTGGTTTCTGCATTACCAACTATGCAAACTTTTATTGCATCATCAGAGGACTCTGCATCGTTCATATGATCGTGTACGAAAAAATAATAAAAGTGGAAAGATACAGATAATGTGGATGATAAACAAATGAGAATTCCAAGTCGTCTTAGTTTGATACGCTTGAACTTACTGTCAGGGCGAAATGCCCACATATTCTGCGAAAATTTTTCTGAAAAATATTAAAATTCCAGAAGCTTCCCGTATGGCTGAATGTTAATGTGAATTTTCCACATTCATCTCAGTTGCTCACGCACACTCACACCAACCTTTTCTCAAATAGGTACCTGTTCTGTCAATAACACTACTTTCGCTTTTAATCTCACCTGTCGCAATCATACATGACCTTAATAGCTACTAGACATAAAGATTTTTCAATTGGTTCCGGATATGCATTCCTCCTCGAGACCTTAACCAACCTCAATTGTCAATATGTTTAATTCATGTAAGTGCTTCACTTTTTCACTTTCATCCTTTTCTTAGATCGAATTATGTGACGGAAGCAAAATCGAAGGGACCGATTACTTTTCTTGTGTCAGAGTAAGCTGGTTGTGGGTGTGGGTGTGGATGTGGATGTGGGTGGGTATGGGTGTGGGTGTGGGTGTGGGGGTGGGTGTGGGGGAGGGGGTGGGTGAGGGTGGGGGGGCAGGTAGAGCGGGGGCTGTGGGGAGCGGTAGGCGG
>CAJNSZ010002974.1:0-12721 GCA_905329745.1 Rotaria sp. Silwood2
TCAGCTATTCATCGGAAGAGTTTCTTTTCATATAATTTTGTAGAGAATTGAATGGCGCGTCTTTTAGATAAAGGTTGAAGCCTGGGCAATGAAAATTGAGGGAGATATTCACGAAATACTGGCACCGCCATTCTTTATGGGCCACCCGTTAGCTTCAGAGTTTTTCTTTAAGCTAGATAAATGATCAACTTATTCTTTTTGTGTGTAACATATAACAATAATTGATCAAAGGCTTTTCATGAAAAGTCGTTTTATAGAATACTATCTATTAGAAAATTTTTAAGGAAAATCTATCATATCTATAGTAAACAATTCTTCACAGTGATAGAGAATTAGAAAACATTGGAGATTAAAAAAATCAATTCATATGAACAAAAAAATTGAGTCAAGAGAACTTTCATGTATCAGAGTACTATGAATTTTTGATACAATATTTATTGATTTTCAATCAGCATAGTATCTGGTTTATTTGCTGATAGTCAATTTGTAATCTATATAATAAAACTTATCATTCTTCTTTATACCATATATAAAGAATTTTTTCTCACATTTCGAAAGTTTTATAATCTTATTAGCGATACGTTTAGTTTAGTAATGTATTTCACATCACTGATTTAGCATGTTTTTGCCATTTAGTTTTGAAAGAATTTTATATGAATATATTTAATAATTGAAACATCCTAAAATAGCATCTAAGCTCTTTTCACATCGAAGTCTTAAAATCATACACATTATTCTTTTCCGTCACTTGATATGAAGAATATCATAACTTCTTCCTGCTTAATTAGAGAAAACTGATCTTTACCAAGAATATCTTGACAGGAACATTCATTAAGTCTCAACATTTGATAATGCTTGTTGTATTTTCTTCAAAACAGAATTCAAATTAAAAAATTCTATTTCAATCTAAATATGTTTTTTAAGTTCACTTTTGTGAATGATGGCATAGGTGTTAATATAATCACAGAACTTGTATCACATCAACTTTCACTATTACTAATATTCCGTTTTTTGAATAGCACTATATGGCCAAGGGTATTGCTAAAGCCAATCGAATTTGCAATGAGCAAGATTACCCAAGCAGGCAATAGATGGTTATCACTGCGTTTAGGTGCTTGTTCACAGTTTATCTTCCAGAACTCTGATCGAAATCGTTGCAAATGTTGTCATTTCTTTTTTTTCCGAGAAAAAAAACACACATTTAAACAATATTTTTCTGTTTTTCTTGTCAGGTTCGAAAATTTTCCGGCTCTGACTCAGTTAACAAAAAAATATATTATCACTGAAGAAGATTATAGAGTATCGTTTTTGCTTTTCATTAAATCTCATTTTTAAATTTTAATATTGTAAACTGATTCAAATAAAGATATTATTTAGTACTGCGGATATTCATCCGACAATCTAACTCATCAATTATTTTACATATGAAATTTGAATTCTTTTTATAATAAAAAAAAAGAAATCTTCTAATAAGAAAATAATCATTAATTTACTAATGTGTGTCTATTTATTATAAATGACATTTGAGAATTTAACAACCTAGCATCTGAGAAACAAGAAAATAAAATTGAGACTTTTCAACCCAGTAGAATATCGGAAGTGAAAAAAAAATGAAATTAGATAGAGTACATTTTTGTCAGGGAAGATAGAGAAAATGTAGATAGTCTGAGAATTACTATTAGTTTTCATATATGAGAGGTAATATAATCAAAGTTTTAGTTCTATAGATAAACTCTAAAAAGTGCACTTTGAAGTAATTGCATTTAGCCAAGATAAATTAATTCGATTTCTTATTATGAGAACACATCAAAACTAATTTCTATCAAAATGTTATCCATTCTAAAGAGCACTTTTATAGTTTGTCAATAGAAATAAAAACTTGATGTCTTTACTTATCATGCAAAAAAAAAACTCAGTTAATAAAAGTCAATCAATAGTGAAGTTACACGCAAAAAAAAGACATTTTAAGGTCACCCAACACATTTGTCAATTCATCATTTACATGACATGTTTTTTAATTGTTACGAGGTATATTTATCTAAATAATTAAAAATGTTTAATTACTCACCAAAAACGTGTTGAAACGCTGAAAGCTTTAACAACTCTGAGCGTTTAAACATCTAAACGTGTTAAGAAATTATTAATCTTAAACTCTTTTAACATATTTTTGACTATTAATTAAATATTTTTCACAATTTACATATTAATATGTATAAACGTCGTTTTGACTGTTATTATGTTTGCTTTCCAATAGACACAATATTTTACGGCACAGAGTATTGGTCGTTTATCAGATGTCCTTTTGAGCAACATAGGACAAAAATGATATTGCTCGATAAACCGAAACGACATTGAATGTATGATTAATCGACAAGAGCGAAATCTTTCTGAGTAATTTTTGCAAAATTTGTCCACAGAAAAAAAAAACACTCAACAGCTTTTGTTAAAAGAAGAATTTTTCAATAATACAAATATGATATTAAGGAATTATGACTTCATATTTATTTCCTATAAAAAAATCTGTTCTATATAGACTGATTTGTTAGTTTATGGTATTTGTTTTGCAATTACCCGTCCTAGCAAAAAGTTTTGAGATATTTGAAACCAATCTCCCTAACAGTTTGTGTTTAAATTGATTCTAACTTGAAGCATATGTTCAGCTTTCTCTGACACAAATAATATAGCATCAAACATAAAATCTTCAGCAGCAAACAGTACTAAAGCGACTGTAAAATAGGAGAAAATTATGGTTTTTTTTTTGCTCGTTTTTCAAGAACAGAATATGCACTAGGTGATAGTGAAAAAGAAAAATTTGAAACCATCTTTTGCATTTGTCGAATGTATTCTGTTCTACAATAATAAGAAATGAAAATACATTTATTTTTCTTCTTGTACAATCACTTTTTGATGATTACGAACATTTTTCCAGCAGAGATTTGTCTTGAGCATTAAAAAATCTATTTTCTATAATCTCGAAAACTTAGTTTTTATGGTCTTATCAAAAGTACTACTTGTATTCGAAAGAAAAATGTCGCAGAATTTTTTGTCACTGGAGATTTTATGTTTAATACTATATTATTCATGTCAATGAACAAGAATTTCTTTACTAAATAAAACATAAAATTTTGATCAAAAACAATGCTAAAAATATTCTTAAGGTTAATGTCTATTATACATTTTTTTTTCTCTGATTTATACTTTTGTATGAATGCTATTATTAACAAGTTAATGCATGTTAAAATATATTACTCTTCATATTGCATATGTATTTAACTCAAAGATATATTCTATTGCTTTGATACCTTTTTTTTTCTGTCTTTTGATCTTCTTTATAATGTATAGATACCCAGGGATGCGTCTAGACTGCTTGAGAGAGTATACCGATAATTATATCATTTGCATATGATATATGATCATTTATTCTTTCTTCTATTTGACTCACCGTCTAACGTCCTTTTCTTTGCTCATTTTTTCGTGTGCAATATTGTTCTTCATTTTCTACACATGGTTATGCTCTATGTGATATAGACGCATACAAGAGACATAAAGTAGTTCAATAAATATCATTACTAAGAATGTCAGTGAATTATTTCTCCAGTTTGTTGATACACTATCATTGTAAAATTTTAATTTTCTTTGATTACATCGAATAGACTTATTATCAACTTCATTACATTTTACTGTTTTGTTTTCATATTCAGATTAATAATTTTTATGTTACATATGAACAAAATTATCGAATAAATATATGAATCTATGTTCAATGTATTTTTACTGATATTATTAAGTTCAAAAATATTACATATATTTTATGTTAACTATAACTCTCTAATAACATCTTCCATGTTGATTTTATTGAATTCATTCGAATTCTATAAAGAATCAAAGATGACTTTCTTTAGAACGGAAAACAACAAAAACTTCAATATGAAGTCTCGCGAAGTTCGTTAATGTAACGAACGAGAGGAATACTTCCATCCGCTATCTTCAATAATTATATTTATTGAACTATTTCATTACTCCAGTCGTATCTATAAAAAAAATACAACCATGCGCTTATATACGAGTCATAAAAATAGAACAGAAGGAGAAACAAATATTATCAAGGTCAACAATATGAATAGGAAGTTATATTGAGAAGAGAAGTGAAATGCAGCTGTTAATAATTATTACAATGAAGTCTTTCGAAGTCTTGCAGCTCATTATTTACCCCCCTTGATCTTAACGCATGATTATGATAAATAAAAAAAAGCAACAAATTATATTCTTTAAATAATATGATACACTATTAAGTCTTTTTGCGTACACAAAGCACTAATACAAATTAGTCAAAAAAAAAAAACAAAATTGTGTTGTTACCTACAACATCGTTATTATTCAATAACTATATATATATATATATATAAATACATTTTATCTAATGTCAATGGTATTTTTCTTCATCTAGAATGCTTTTTCTCATTGCCTATGACATTAATTGAAATGCAGCAAGCAAGTCTTTAGCATTCGAAAATAGCCAAATGTTATAAATGAATATTATAAGAAGTAGGTAGCATAATTTTCCAAGATGAAATATATCAGTAAATTTTCTTCTAGTTATTTTTTATAAAATCTTTAAGTATTGTATTCGAAAATTATCTGTGATCACTAAAGATGTGTAGAATCATGTTCTTTTTTAATGACCGTCTCAATTTAAAGAAAACTGTTAGAAAATTTAATCATGATTTATATTATAATTCAGTAACAACCGTAGAACATTTACCTATAATCTTTAGTTTCGGTTCGGATAACTTTAAATATCTGGAAACAATTTTTAAACTATATAAAGATATTTACAAGGTATCATCGAACCATTTAGGAAGAAATATATTAAAAGAAAACCATCTTTTATTAAATAAAACATGATTAAAAGTACTTTAATTTATATGTATGAAATAGTTATCATATAAATTCTTTTCTTACTAGTTATTTTATGTTTATTTAGTAATATTTTGTCAAGGATGTTGACTTCATTAGACAAGTTTATAGTAGAAAAACTAAATTTGTACATTTTTATGTATTCATTATTTTGTTCATTGTCATTGTCTGATTTGTTCCACTTGTTAATAAGAACGAGAGAGAATGTGTACGCATTTTCATGTACACGCATTTTTATTTCGTTATGCATCTTGTATCACAAACGAGTAGTCTAATGAAGTCAATGTCGTTGACGAAATGCCATTAAGTAAAAATTAAAAAAACGAAATAGAACAAAACAAAAAAAAAAAAGTTTCTTTTTTTAAACATTTAATATCACGTTTCATTAGAATGAAACTGATATTGATAATATTCTTGAAATATTTATCAAAAAATGTTAACTTTTCTTGTTTGTTCTACAGGTGACTTATGCATTAGCAATAGAATATAGTGCATTTTCTTTTGTCCAAGGTTATCAATAAAAGAAATTGATTTTTCAAGGTTATATTCTTTCTATAGAATAATATATAATAATGATTCAAGAATATTATTCATTTTCCAAGTGAACATCTATAATAAGAAATTAAGCTAATCAATTATTATCGTTTTTCTTCATTTTATTTATTAAAATTCTAAGATTGTTCAATATTTTATTTTGTCTTTATTTACGATATTTTATGCTATGCATGAATAATTAAAAAACAAGTTGTCTATGATGTCTTTCTCAAGGTGTGTTTTTTATAATACAATGTCATTCATTCTAACATCATACCGTACTTTTCTCACTACTGAAAGCAAAAGTAAAAAAAAAACAAAAAACGAAGCCTACCATAAAACAATACCTTATAGAACTCTTTTATTTTTAACATTATTAGTACGTTGTACTAACGAATGGATCGTTGTCAAATTTGGAAATTTTTATTGATTACTGGAATTATTCTATCATTAGTTGCTTTTATTCTTGGTATGAATTAAAGAAAAAAGAAAGGGTCATTGATAATTACAAAAGAAATTTTTTTTTTTTTTTTCAAGGATGGATCGGTTTTGGTGTGCCTGATTGGCATAGTTTTCAACTTTATACTAATTCTATCGTAGAATTTTATGGTTTATGGGCTTATTGTCAAGAACAAGTTACAACATTTGGTACAGTTTGTAATAGTTGGTCAACAGCTGAAAATATATTATTTGGTGGAAGTCGTCCACATTTTATTCGTACTTCTGAAGGTCTTATAACTGTTGGAATGATACTTCTTTCGTTAGGCCTTGCAATTGCAGTATTAGCTACTATTTTACCTCTTATCGCTTATTTAGCTGGATTGTTTGCACTTATTTCATTTATTTTTCTTGTTATTGGTTTGCCGATATTTGGTCGAGAATCAAATAATTTATCTATAGCACAAGGTGATGTAGTATATAATAAACGTTATGGATTTTGGCTTATGGTACCAACTATTGTACTTGAATTTCTCTCAATACTTTTCTTTCTAGCTGCTGCTTTTCTTTATCAACGTTGTGGTTATGGTAATATATTCTCGGGTGCAAGTAAAAAAGCAACCGGTGGTAAAAAAATACTTGGACCATATAATGTTTTACCTGGACCACCTTATGTGAATGCACCATATGGAGTGAGACCACCTGTGGCAAACTTACCATATGGAATGGGACCACCTGCAGGACTTGGTAACAATGTTATTAGGCCTGATCCATATCCAGATTGGTCATATCCTAGCCAAGCAATGCCAACTTTACTTTCACAATATCTTACTCAACAGGTACCGCGATCTTCTGGACATCTTGTAGCACGAATTGTGAGTGTAAGTTCACTTCCACAACCATCTATTACTCGAGCTATATCAGCATTACCAGCACCAAATGTAGCACCAGATTATTATCGAATGAGTGAACCAACGGGACCACCTTTTCGACCAATTATAAATTTAACTGGACAAACACTTGTTGGTCCTCTTATACGTACTCGTTAAATATAATTATTTTCTAGTGACAATAATTACTATCAAGAAGAAACTGATGTTTTTTTTTTCTATCGTAACAAAAATAATATTTTATTCTTTTAGAATTCTTCATATAAAATTTTCGTATTATAATATGTAAGATAATAAAGAACACTTCACTAATCATCATAAAGTTCAAAAGTATGACCTTATTCTGCTCCGTAAATAACAGATTATTTCTTTTTATGCTTGACAACATTAAAAAGCTAATTATTGCCTTTCTTTTCTAGATAGTATATGAACTTAAAATTATGATTTATGTCTGTATCAATCCTATACAAGTAATTTTATTGTACATGTCATGCAATAATTGTTTGCTTTCTTGTGTGAAATATGAAGAAGATAAAAAGTCATGAAAACAATTCTTAGTGAATAATGTATGTAATCACAAAAATAAGAATCCATATAAAAAAAAAAAAATAATTGAGAAGGAAAATAGCTCATCATTGTCAGTTAGGAATATATATTTCTACTTCATCAAAGAAAGGAAATGGAAATTTGACGCGTAGGTGTGCCTGTTACGTGAGTGTATGCTTAGAATTTGAGGATCGGCAACAGTGAGATGAGAAAAAAAAAAGAAAGCAACTGACACAAGCACTATACGATTTCTAATGTCGTTTTTTTTGCTCATTCACCTTCACATGTGCATTTGAGCATCTCTTACTATTAGAATAACTCGCTTTTCTTTGGGTAATGTAGCATGTCTATTATGCTTTTTCTTTTCTATTGATATTGATGAGTTTTTAGACTTTTTTTTTTTACCCTCATTTTCTCATACATTAGCCGCGAGATATCAATGATAATTTAATACTTCTACTACAATAATGATTTTCTTTTTCGATTGAATATTTTGAATATAAACGAAAAAGAATTACATATTTTTTTCATTATCTGCTCGATTAAGATATAGATTAACAATAAATATTTAACATTTTTTATAGAAATATTCCAGTTCTATTCATATGATTATTGTCAATGTCATTTAGAACACTCTTTCTGTTTATTCTAACAGACTTTCTTATCAAAATTGATTTTTTCATTATTGGAACGTTTCTATTTTTTGCATTTTGCGTTTTAGTTTTCATCATTTTCATGATCTGTCATTGAACATGGCAATGTTATTGTCAGTTCAAAATGTATTCAGATGCAACAGAGTGTTCATTATCAGTCACGACAATCATCATGATTTTTTGTCTTTAATTGTCACACGATCCTTCTTCAATTCATAACTTGCGCATATCTTTTATATATATATATATATATTTATAAACGCATCAATATAGTACACCATTAAAAAAAGTAGGCTAAGGAAACAAGGAAGCAATAGTCAGTTTCTTTTTATATAAACGATGAGATTCATTTTTTGCCTTCGTCAATAAATTTACTGTCGTCTTCAGGGATTAGCTGATGTAAAGAGACAATAGAAATGCAGCGAGTACATTTCATCTCTCTCTCTCTTTTTACTATATACATATAGATCTATTTCTATTTAACACATAAATCATATTTTATCTCACAGCTTTAATTATTTAAGAGTTTTATTTTATATAATGAGTATACAATTGACATTTACAATTGTAGATAAAAATTTGTATGTTATTTATCAAATACAATATGTATGCTGAAAATCGTAAAGATTATTGATTTTTTTTTATTTTCGCGTCTTTTTGTTGTCCTTAGGCAATATTGAATACATAATTAACAATGATGTGGCATACAAATGAATTTTTCGGAAAAAAAATAATCTCGATAAATGAATTAATCAGCTGTTTTTCGTTATTCTATTGTACGATCGAATGCTAGATTTTTGAGTATGTCACGGCTGAACAGTTGCATAAGATAGCCGAGAAAATTGAGTATGGGAATATATATCCATATTTTGTCTTCTCTCTTTTTTTTTTTTTTTTTTTTTTATTCTGAGTATCATCTTTCTTCGTTCGATTCTCGATGATAGTAACAGAAATAAGATTAGCTGGCAAGTGCCTATATGTGCACGCTAACATTCTCGTTTGTTTAGCAAGTGCTATTAATGAAATCTCATTTTTCAAGTTCTGCTTTTTTTTTTCTTTCTCTGTTTTTTTTCTCTCTCTGTTGAAGAAAAGAATCATTCATTGTGCTCTCTTACTCGCTATGTCTCTTGTTTTTGTATTGGAATGAAAGAGAGAAGATAGAAAATGATTTGCCAATGTTTCGATATATGTGCTGCTATCGGCAAATGTCCTTGACACTGGCTAGGCACGATCAATGATGTGATATATTGGGCAACGGCACGTTATCACGTATTTTTTTTTCTATTCAAGCAACGAAGTATAAACGACGATTAGGAAATTCTTAGTATGCATGCAATAGTTAATCATCGGAAAAAAAACCTATATTACTAAAACTGAGAGTGTAAATAACAATCATTTCGGAACACAAGGGAAAAAAACAAAAAAATTTCTATTCGAATTTTTTCTTTCACTTTTGTCCTCTTGTCTGTGCCTCTTTAATGTTTTCTCTTTCTATTATTCGAGTTAATGAAGGAAGAGTTGATTTTGACATGAATATTGTGACATTAAAAGGTTTTCTAATATTATTTCTTCTAAATTTTACTTTATAATTGTATCTATTCATAGATTCTTCTTTTTTTTTTTCTTGTGTCTTCTAGAAAAACTAACTATGGTAATTACTACAAATCATTGGGTTTCATCTGCTATAAATAATAACAATAAAACAAAATATTTAATACAATTTAATCATGATTATAATAATTATTCAGATTTTTCACAAGAATTTAAACCAATATGGGTTAGTTTATCATTGATTAGCAGTAAGTAATAGAATTGTTCTTGAATAGATTGAGTGCTTATTCAAAAATTTATTCATATGATTTCATGTTGCATATAATCAGAGTTCAGTGATTTATAGAGGTTAATAATATTAGTTAAGTATTTTTAGATTCTATGAGAATGCTATAATATAAAAATAATTAATGATTCTAAATATCAATAGATAAAGAAATGTCACATGCAAATATCTTGAAAAACAAAAGATCGTGTGTGTTATTGAAATGAAAATTCTATTTATAGATTAGAATAAGATGAAAAGTTTATTGTGAATATCTAACAAAAGAAAACAAAAAGAATTCAAGAAAACTTATATTTGAAAAGAAACATAAACTTACATCGGAAATCTTATATTGAAGTTTGTGAACTTCATTATAGATCAGGCAAGACTTAAAGCATAAGTATTCTTTATTATCTATGAATAGAATGAATGAACAAGAAAAAGAAACAAATTTTTAAGGTTAACAATATCATGCATTGATTAATAAGATTTTGTAAAGATATCTATTATGTGTATACGCCTACGCTCTAATATGAAAAACTTTTTAAACTAGAGATTATTTTTCATATTCATATTTATTGTAAAAAAAAATGATATAACAGAATCTAAGTTTCACAATAGAGAATTTTAATGATCTATTGAAATTAATTTCTTTTAGTTATTATATTCACTATTAGTGGTAATAGTCTTGTTTGTATTGCTGTTATACGTGAAAGAAATTTACAAAATACAACAAATTATTTTTTAACATCCCTTGCATTTACTGATTGTCTTGTAGCATGTCTTGTTATGCCATTAGCTGTTACTGTTGAATTTATTGGACATTTTCCATTTGATGCATTAGCTTGTAATGTTTGGTCAACATTTGATGTTTGTTGTTGTACATCATCTATTTGGCATATGAGGTAATATGAAAGATTTTTTTTTCTTGATTATTTAAATATATTCCTTTGTTTTTTGTTTTTTTTTAAATTATAATCTCTTAGTGTTATGTCACTTGATCGTTATCTTACATTAAGATATCCATTAAAATATGGACGAAATAAACGACGAAGTTTAATGGCTTATAAAATAATAACTATTTGGTTGATATCATTTGCCATATGTTTACCATTATTTATTCTAAGTATTGTTGATTCGACAAATGTATATGATGAAAAAGCACGTGCATGTTTTCCATCGAATCGTATATTTAAACTTTATGGTTCATTTGTTGCTTTTTTTATTCCATTAATTATTATGATTGTTACATATGCATTAACAATGACTGCATTACGCCAAGCTCATACAACAAAAAAAAAACGTTATAAGGGTCGAAAAAAAATTCATGCTGTTATTAATATAGCTGCAATGGCCGTTCGATGGAAACGAGCTGTTAATAATGTTGAAATATCATCTGTTGAAAAAACAACATCAATTATACCTGATCAAGAAACTCAAATATTAACTAAGAAAATACCTATAAATTATGCACTAAGACGTGCATCATCATTACGTACACCTGTACATACACCAAAACCTCGATTTACATCAAGTCAACGTTTAAGTGAATCTTCAAAATCATCATCATCTATCAATTGGCAAAAAAACACTGACAAACAACTTAAACAATTACCAGAGAAATTCAGTAAGAAGAAGCACAAAATAACCCATCAGAAATCAATACATATTATGTACTTAATGGAATCGATTTTTTTAAAAAAAAAAAAAAAAAAAAAATCTATTTTTTTTTCATTATCGTATTTCTAACTATTAATAACACCAATCACAAATGAATTCTGTTGGCTTCCTTTTTTGTTTTAGCTAAACAATCACCAGATCAACATTTAAATCCAAATTGTTCAAATAATTTACAAGCACATACAAAACGTTCTCATTCTTGTACACCATTACTCGATGTTGAATGTATTCATAATGATCAACGACGAAGTTCATCTATTCATACACTTTTACAAATTCGTCGAGATTCAGCAAAAATAAGTGAAGAATTAGCTAATTTAACTGCTCAATTATCTGCATCAATGAATAATGATAATTTAGCAAGTAAACGTCCTTCACTTTCTGTTCCAGGAACAACAGCAGAACCCAGTGAATATGATACACCAACAATAGATCAATTACTTGCTGAAACAAGTGTTAATCAACCAATTATTATTCCAAAATCATTGCTTACAATTGATCCAAAAAAACGTCAACGATCGTAAGTTAATCATCATAGAAATATTCTATTTTGACTTTCTTTTTTAAAGACATAGTGCTGATATTCGTTTATCAACATTTGATTCGAATGATGATAAAACAACAATAACAAACCTACCGATTCCCAATCTTCTTGTTACACATGAAAGTATTCCAAATACTCCAAAGAATAATTTTCAACGATCAACACCATCATTAACATTTGACAAAACATGTCAACGTATTAAAGATTGGATTGCAATTACAACTTCATCAACAGCTCTTGATAATGATCATCATTCAACAACACCAATACGTTGTACATCAGCTATTAATATTACAGAAAATACACCAATGTTAACAAAACATCAACATTATTATCCACAATTTACTAATCTTAGACGATATTATCCTGGTCTTGAACAATTATATGGACAAACAACAGCACCAAATTTAATGTCACGTCATCAACAACTTTTACTTGTTGATGATCAAGTTTCATCAGCTCAACATTTTGCTTCTTTGCAACGTTTTAGTGGTGGTTCAATAACATCATCAATGATAAAAGCTCGTCTTCTTCGACATAATCGACCTAGTACAACATCTTCAGCTGGTTCATCATCTGTACAAGGTACAAAACGTCAACGCCCACCACGTCTTATTGATGGAATGTCACAAGCTAGTTTTCAAATGGTTTCATTAGATACTGAAGATACATCATCATGTACATCAAGTCTTACTCAACATTC